>JBBGZY010000105.1:4957500-5207500 GCA_037952925.1 Lithobates clamitans | reverse complement strand
CTGCAAGAGACCTGCATGGAACCAGGGATCTGCTGCAAAAGGCTCCAAAATAGAAAATAATACATGCACTTATTATTATTATTATTATTATTATTATTATTATTATTATTATTATTATTATTATTATTATTATTATTATTATTATTATTATTATTATTATTATTATTTTTTTTTTTTTTTTTTTTAGTTCTCAATGAACTACCATGGTTCTGTGGAGCAGCGTGGGTAGTTCATTGATTCTTCCAGTCAGTGTATCTGCCCATACAAGATGAACCAACACAATGACAGATCTGCAAGAGACCTGCATCTATATCTATATCTATCTTCTTTAACTTAACGCATCCTTTTAATGCAGTGGTAGGCAACATCAGCCCTCCAGCTGTGGTAAAACTACAAATCCTGTCATGCATGTGATTGTCAGGGTCTTGCAATGTATCATGGGACTTGTAGTTTTAAAACAGCTGGAGGGCCGAGGTTGCCTACCCCTGCTTTAATGTTGCCTATAGCGTTATCCCAGTTTGCACAAACTGTTTTAAAAATCTAGACTACAAAGTTTAGTCAGATTGTTTATGATAGCCTTGTCAATTTTAAATCCAGTTTGGCTGAGATAAAAAGTGAACTATATACATTACCAGGATTTTTACAAACTTCTTTTTTTTTTTTTTGACAGTGGTGCAGTCTGCAGTTTCTTGAAAGGGTGTAACAATTTGAAGCAAAGCAGAAATAGCTAAATGCATGAAAAGGAGGTTAGAGCTCCATCTGCTGGATAAAAACTGCATGATTTAAAAATGACTGTTATCAAACAATCTTCAGCATTCAACACACTTCTAGGCTTGCAGTGGAAGGATGGGGCAGGCATCTGACACACCCAGAGAACTGTGTTTGATGCTAAAGTCACTACTAAATTTATTTTTAAAAAAATGTAAATAAATAGACACCATGTTGTAGAATCATTTGACTTCTTGACTATATATTGGAGTTTGGGAACACTCACTGCAGGCACTGTGATTACTACAGAAGGTAGGTGATCTGTCTACAGCAGGTTTTCTTTACAATAATTTATATAGAAGTGAAAATATGTTTAAAACCACTATACATTCCCTTTAAATTACAAAATGGCTTGTGTAGGATGTTATATCATATAATTTTTTTTGTAGTGAATGAGAGGTTTTTTAAGTAGTGCGCACTGCAGACAAAAATGTTGTTTTTTGCATGTAAAAGCTAGTTTTCTAGTGTGTGTGTGCTTTTGTGGTATTAGACATTCTTTTAAAAAATGAGGAACAGCTGACCATCATTCCCATACATGTGACCCATCTCACCAGCTGACTTTCATGTTGGGTTAATAGAGATTTCTGGACATTGAGGAAGTTCATTATAGCTGACTAAAGACCTGTATGGAGGAAGACTTAATGACTTCTATTATCTGCATTGCCCAATTTCCTTTTCTATCAGTAGTGCTGTTTGTGCAGCAATGTCCTGTGTTGGACTCAGCACTTTAATGCATTGTTTATTTTGTAACTTCATTCAGCTAATTTTTATAATACAGGAAGGCCATTCAACCCCTCAGGCCTAGTTTGTCAAAATATAAACCCGGTTCTTCAAATGGCTCAGTTTACTGCATGTGATTATAGTTGCCAAATCCCAGGATTGTCCTGCAGGCTATCTTGCAGGACCTAAAATGCTTGGAACCAGTGCAAAAGTGGCAGCTGGGTGCCAGGCGATGGAAGGCTCTGTGTTTCAGCATCCCACACTGTAAGAACTGCCTGAATGTCAGGCGGAGTTACTGTATCTCCACTTGACAGTAGAAATATAGTCTTGTGCGACATGCTCATGAGATAAGACAATGGTAGAACCGTGTAATCGGGTATGGAAAACCGTTGACCACCAATGAAAGGGAAGGGAGGATTAATTATTATTGCCAATGACCACAAATGATAGGGGTTGGGGGACTAACTACCACTGCCATAAGCCACCAATGAAAGGGGTGGGGGGGATTATCACTGGCACTGACCACCATTGAAAGAGGTGCACATATTACTAGTTACTGCTGACCACCAATAAAAGGTGGCGGCGAGGTTAAATATTACTGCCACTGACCACCAGTGAAAGGAGGGTATTTTATTATCATTTAAAAGGTTGTTTGTGGGGGGTTAAATATCGCTGACAATGACCACCAATAGAAAGGGGGGGGTTAAATGCTACAGACCACCAATAAGAGGGGTAATTATGACTGCCACTGACCACAAGTGAAAGGGGAGGGTTGTTAATTAATGCTGCCACTCACACCTGCATATTTCCTATGGACAAGAGTTATTCAGCAATGACTTTATCATTAGTTTGAGTTAGTAAAGGGGAAATGCTGACCCTGTGTTGGAGGTCCCCGCCTTCTTCTTCCTTTTTATTTATTTATTTATTTATTTATTTATTGTTTTTCTTGTTACTGCAGTGGTTGCTAGAGCTGCTGTATTTGCACAGCACCTCTAGGCTTTTATTTTAAAAAGTAGACATTGCTGGCAAATGGGAGGGGATGGGGGTGCCAGCAGGAACAGAAGGACCACATGTGCTACGCATGTCCGATGTACTTTGATGTTGTTTTTTGGGTCATGTGTACCTGCAGCTTACACCAGACAATGCTGGTATGGTATGGGGGGGGGGGGGGTAAAAAGAGTGAAGCTATTCTTTACCTCTAAAAGCCTTACTTTAAAACTCAACACTTAGGCTGCATTTACACCTGAGCGTTTTCAGCTCATAAAACGCCTGAAAAACGCCTAACAAGCAAATTCTCATTCCTTTCAATTGCACCTGTTCACATCTGAGTGTTTTGTCACTTGAAGCAAAAAGCCTGAAAAACGCCTTCAACTCTAAAAAGAACATGAGCTTCTTTGGGGCAGATTACAGGCGTTTTTCTGCTTTTTACATTGGTGACCTGTGCAAAATTGCGGTAAAAACGCACGTCTTTGAAACGCTCTGGTGTGAATGCAGCCTTAATATTCTAAAATGTAACCTCTTACCCACCTAAAGCATAACCCTAACCCCGACCCTAATTTCTAACCACTGACTAAAGCCTTGTACACACGATCGGATTGTTGGCCAACAGAGCATCAGACTTTTGTCCGAAGGGCGTGTGCCTGGATTTTGTCTTGCATACTAACGGCACACAATTGTCTGCCAACAAACACGAACGTAGTGGCGTACTACGTGGAATTTCAGCTCTTGAGCGACACCCTTTGGGCACCTTCTGCTAATGTTGTGTTTGGTGAGCATTGATTCCGATCATGCGTGTTTTGTACTTTGGACTTTTGTGTGACGGACTTGTCTACAGATGATACGAAAATCTGACAACAGACCGTTGTCCGGCGAAAATTTACTAGCCTACCATCCAACATTTGTTGGCGGAAAGTTGGACAACAATTGTCTGAAGGAGCGTACGGTCAGATTTTAGGCAAACAGGCTGTCAACAGACAATCCCCTACCAACAATCTGATCTTGTGTACGAGGCTTTATACCTTTAATACTGCTCTTTACATGAAACCATACCCAACTCCCAACTTTTTGAAATGGGAACGAGGGACACCTATTAACAAAAGTATGCCACGCCCCATTAAAGGAGAATAAACAAAAAACCATAAGTGCCTTTTTTTTTTTCCACTACTATTCCTTTATACTGGCTTTTAAAATTTGCGAATAAAGCAATTTAGATATTGGATGAAAGCGTTAGCACTGGGAAACGCTTTTGGAAAGAGTGCATTTTATATACAACTATATAAATCAGATCAAAATGAGGGACAGAAGAACTTTTGTTCCAAATCAGGGATAGTCCCTCCAAATCGGTGACTATGCAACACCATATTTCACACCAAGACTACCGAAACTTGCACCAAAAAAGTAATGCCAGGTGTGTTTTTTTTTTTTTTTTTTTGTCTTAAAAATTGAGCCTGCGCATGTCATTTGAGGATAAGCATTTGTAACCCCGATTACAGTAAATAAAGCAGTATGTATGGCAATCAAGTGTTCATCTTTTTCATCATGTACAGTAAAGCTTAATACACACAAGCCGAATGTCAGTCGGCATCGGCCGGTTCAATGGAAACCGGCAGACATTAGGCCTGTGTGTATTGGAGTCGGTCTTACAAAAGGTGGCCGTTTTGGCTTCTGTTGAAGGGTGTGACCAGAAAAGGTTTGCCGATCGGCCCGCTGATTGGCGCTTTCAGCCAATGGCTGACCAGAGTGTTCTGGCGGGGGGGCATCCCCCTGACAGAACACAGTAGCACAGCAGTGGAGATCGCTGTACTAATGTTGGATAGTAATACAGTGGCTCCTCCTGAGCTCCCTTTTATATTATTTATTTATTTATTTATTTATTTTGTTCAGCCCTCCTGGGTTGAAAGAAAAAAAAAACTACTGGTGTGTACTAAGCTTAAGTGTGCTGTAGTCCCTATAATTATTCCAGTATTTTATCAATTAGGCCATCAAATGTAGCGAGTCATAGAAATTCTTGTATTGCTGTTTCAATAAATCTCCTTTTTTGCGTCCCACTGTGCCTCTTTTTATTAACGGCTGTGCTTGGGCACCATTATGAAATCTTGTGCTATCCTACTGCTAACATGATGGTGCATTACATAACGAAAATAACTGCCCTAATTTGATTCTATGAATTGGCCTACTGACATCTTTAGTATATAATGGCACCTTTTTTGAGGTCGATCACATTTTCGAAAAATGATCAATCAGAATAAAATATTTTCACACAGAGAAAGACTGGCGTGAGTACATAAATCAATGTTCATAGAACAGTTACTACTTTCGAGGGGATAAAGACTTCGATCTTACGCTGGGGCTTTTGTGTTCATTTGTAATTCATCTCCCGTACAGTAATTGTGGTGTGAATAGCCTCTATCATAGTAGATTTGTATTGCTCTAAATGGGAAGGTACAGGCCTTATTTCAAAGGTGTTCAGCCTCAAGTGGCTTGCATCAGTGCAGACAAGTATACTGTTTTTGTGATTTGTTGTAGGGTCACGTTTTTATGTCCTTGTCCTTGAGAAAACAGCCAGACGAAGGAAAAAAATAAAAACCTCAAAGATCGATATTGCATTGTTTATTTTACAGGTTTCTGTAATATGTTGATGCTTTATACATTTTAATAAGAGTAAAAAATTGTAATGAAGTAAGAATATTTTCAGCTAGGACAGAAAATTAAAGTTGCCACCTCATCCATTTAACCACTTCTGGACCACCACACGCCGATATCCGTCCTCACTTTGAGGACGGATATCGTTGTTATGGCAGAAGCTAGCTGCCATAACCCCGGTATCTCCGTGTTCGGCCGGTGGTCCGGTACATGATAAAAGTGGTCTCTGCAGCGGATTCGCCACGAGTTAACGCCCCTCCTACCGCCATCAAAACGTCATCTCCGCCTATAGCTCTTAAAGGGCCTTTTTTTATTTATTTTTTTATTTTTTTTCTTCAGTGTAAATATGAGATCTGAGGTCTTTTTGACCCCAGATCTCATATTTAAGAGGTCCTGTCATGCTTTTTTCTATTACAAGGGATGTTTACATTCCTTGTAATAGGAATAAAAGTGACACACGATTTTAATTTATTTATTTTTTTTAAAACTGTGTAAAAATAAAAGGTAAAATAAATAAATAAGAAAAACTATCTATCCTATCTATCCTATCTATCCTATCTATCCTATCTATCCTATCTATCCTATCTATCCTATCTATCTTATCTATCTTATCTATCTTATCTATCTTATCTATCTTATCTATCTTATCTATCTTATCTATCTTATCTATCTTATCTATCTTATCTATCTTATCTATCTTATCTATCTTATCTATCTTATCTATCTTTTTTTTAAACGCGCCCTGTCCTGCCGAGTTTGCGTGCAGAAGCGAACGCATATGTGAGTAGCGCCCGCATTTGAACACCGTTTTCATGCCACACATGTGACGTATAGCCGCGATCGGTAGAGCGAGAGCAATAATTCCAGCCCTAGATCTCCTCTGTAAGGCAAAACATGCAACCTGTAGAATTGTTTTAAATGTCACCTATGGAGATTTTTAAGGGTAAAAGTTTGTCGCCATTCCACGAGCGGGCGCAATTTTGAAGCGTGACATGTTGAGTATCAATTTACTCGGCGTAACATTATCTTTCACAATATAAAAAAAATTTAGCTAAATTTACTGTTTGTCTTATTTTTTTTTAATTTTCAAAAAAAAAGAGCGGTTGTAAGACCGCTGAGCAAATACATTGTGACAAAGTATTGCAATGACCGCCATTTTATTCTCTAGGGTGTTAGAAAAAAAATGATATACTGTTTGGGGGTTCTAAGTAATTTTCTAGCAAAAAAACCAAACAGTTTTTAACTTGTAAACAACACATCTAAAAAAAAAAGATGCTCAGTCCTTCAGTGGTTAAACCTGAACACATATTAATTACACAGGTTCTGTGGCTGATTAAGGTGGTAATTAAACTCGGTGTCTTATCTGCATTAAATTGGCCTCAAAACCTGTGTAATTTATGTGTTTTGGGTTTAAAGGAATGAAGTAGCAACCCTACAGAAAATACCTGTTGATCTTTGCAGAAGTGCAGTGTCGTGGTCACCTCCTGTAAGCTGAAATGAAAGCACAAGCAATGTTCTTTCTCTTCCTTCTGTAAAGTGCTAATCCCCCAACCCTCAGGAAATGGCAATAAAGAGAGGAAGACATGTTTGAAGTCCAGCCTGGGAAACAAACGTGGATCCCTCCATGGTGGTCACAGAAGAGTAAGTGAGGCCACCCAGAAACAGGAAGTGTTATTTGTAGGATTACCAGGTGGAGACAAAGGGGCCAAAAAAAATGAAGAAAATGAAAAAAGAAATCTAATGAAGCCACCAAAGCTAAGGACTGGTAATCTGCAATATATTACATTTTTGTTTTTAGATTTAGATATGCTTTAATATTGTACTATATACATGATGTACTGTAAAATATGTACACAATTTCATCCCACCCAGCTAATCACAGAAGCAGAAAAAAAAGTAATCCCCTTTTTATCTTTTCTTTTTTTATATATTAAAGAAAGAAACCTGTCATACTTACCTGTTCTGTGCAATTTCCCAATCCTCCTCTTCTTGGGCCCCCTGCTGGCACTCCTGGCTCCTCCCCCTTCCATCCACCATGTGCCCCACAGAAAACTGCACTCTTACAGGTTTACTCTGTCTGTATCTATTGATGCAGACAGCGTGGCTAGGCTCCACCCCCCTGCTCCCTTGTCACAGGATATGATTGACAGCAGCAGGAATAAATGGCTCCTGCTGCTATTAGTCTGCCCAGTGAGGAGGGAGAGAGCAGAGGGAGCTGCTGCTCTCATGCACAGCACAGGATCAATATTGGTCACAGGTAAGGATAAGGGGGGCGGGGGGTGATCCTGTGACACAGAAGTTTTTTTTACTTCAATGCATAAAATGCATTAGCGTAAAAATCCTTTTGGTTTTAGAACCTCTGCCGACCGGCTCCTGTACATATATATGTCGGCACTTTGAAGATGGATATCTCGGTAACGGCAGCAGCTGCTGCCACAACCGAGGTATCCATCTCTTCAGGAGCCGGTCGTGTTTACGATAATGATGGTTTCTGCAGTGAATTTGCCGCGAGATCACCGTTATCGGTGGTGGGAGAGGGAGCCCCCCCTCCTGTCGCTCTCATGCGCCCTCCGCCGCTGACCGGAGCCGTCAGCAGCGGCTGAGGCTATTGGGTCCTTGTCATGGCTGGATATGGAGACGAGTGAGGCTAAGATGGCCCCCACCCATCTCCATATCATAGCAGGGCGTAAGCGACCTCATAACGTCACTTCCGCCCATACGTCTTAAAGGCACATTTTTTCAATGTCATTTTTTCAAATGACAATTTAAATTTTTTTTTTTTTTCTCTTTTTTATTGCATTTTAGTCCAAAGATGAGATCTGAGGACATTTTGACCCCAGATCTCATATTTAAGAGGACCTGTCATGCTTTTTTCTATTACAAGGAATGTTTACATTGCTTGTAATAGGAATAAAAGTGACCCTTTTAATTTTATTTTTTCACAGTTTAAAAAAAAAAAAAAAAAAAAAAAATCAAGTAAAAAAAAAATAAGAAAAAAAAAATAATTTTAAAGCACCCTGTCCCGACGAGCTCGCGCACAGGTGCGAACACATATGAAAACGGTGGTCAAACCACACATCTGAGGTATCGCCGCAATTGTTAGAGCGAGAGCAATAATTCTAGCCCTAGACTTCCTCTGTAACTCAAAACATTCAACCTGTAGATTTTTTTTTTTTTTTTTTTAAACGTCGCCTATGGAGATTTTTAAGGGTAAAAGTTTGACACCATTCCACGAGCAGGCGCAATTTTGAAGCATGACATGTTGGGTATCAATTTACTTGGTGTAAAATTTATCTTTCACAATATTAAAAAAAAAATTGGGCTAACTTTACTGTTTTATTTTTTTTATTAAAAAAATAGAATTTTTACCAAAAAAAGTGCGCTTGTAAGACCGCTGCGCAAATACGGTGTGAAAAAAGGTATTGCAGTGACCGCCATTTTATTCTCTAGGGTGTTAGAACCCCCAAACATTTATATACTGTTTTTTTTCTAAGTAATTTTCTAGCAAAAAAAAAAATGTTTTAAACTTTTAAACACCAAAATCTCAAAACGAGGCTAGTCTTTAAGTGGTTAATCTGTGGTCCACGTCTTCTATCTTTTTCAAGAGTGGGAAGGTCCTGGGTTATGTGGACACCTCCCATTGGTTGTCCAGCGGTAGAGGCCTCGTTGGTCTTGTTTATGCTGGTGGTGCCCTCTGAAAGGTCATTTACAGTGGAATGTTTTTTTAGAGAGCAGTTGACAGGAGGCTCAGAGGCCAAATGTCGCCTCCTGGATGCCTGTGTTAACCATTGAAAGTCCACAACACCGTGTCGCCACTGTGTTACTTTAGATGCAGTTGCAGTGTGGTTGTGGTGCAGTTTTATTCCCCTGAATAGGTTGTGTTTGGCAACACTACTGCCTGTTGAATAAGTCATGTGGTATATTTTTGCGGCAGCCAGGCAGCAAAGCATTGCAGCTGAGACGTGTATCGTCCTTTCAGGCTTTCATGTTAGGTTAAGGCAGGCAGGAACCAGGCCTGAAATAGAACCACACACAAGTTTCTAGCTTGAAGATGCTCAGTTATGTATTGCCATGAAAGTTGGTGCACCATATTTATTTAATTACGCAGCTTAATAGACTGTACCAAGGAATGTTATAAAATAACACAGCTCGGTACAAAAAAGTTAGAAATCTTGTGTCCTTTTTGAGCTGCAGGAGTATCTAATTTGGGGGTTGGCAAACAGTTGGTTATGCGAATTATCGGTTACTTTGCCTTTTTGCCTTCGTATTTGCATTGGATTACTCCAAAAGTCCTTGCCTGATCTTACTTTATTTACAACTGACATGTGCATTTCATATGACTAGACAGAAAGCGGAATTGCTTTCATGAGCCCATGAATACCCCTATTTTGTAACACTTCCAGGAAACGAGAGCATACCACAGAGACTCTGTCTTGATACAGTACACAAAAGATCTTTTTGATAAGCTGCAAACATTTTCAATTTGTTATGGTGTAATGTTACTTTTACAGGATTAACCAGTTTTTCAGCAAAGCGGCAGTATTCTGACCCTCTTTCACAGGATTGTCTGTCTTCCTTTCGTAATAAAAGAAAAATTGGCTTGCATCATCCTACTGAGCTATAAAATGGCTATTCCATGCTGAATGTGTAACATTGTGTAAATGGGCCCCCTCTGTGCCAGCTGAAGGTGTGAGCGGGAAGATCCTCCACAGTCCACGTTTGCCACTCCTGCTAATTCATCAATATCTATATCCTGGTATAACAATCGGAGTTAGAACTCTTGCTCCAAAACAATGGTAATCATATAGAAAAGGCTTCATAAATACCAGCCAAGAAAGCTTCCAGAATTGCGATCTAAAAGAAGTGTTTAGTGGGCTGGGAACCAGACAGATCACATTTGAGGTGGTCATCCATGTCATTAGACCTGAAAACACATGCTATCTCAAATAATTGAGTTAAAATAATGCAATGAGTGGGATTAGGTTTTTATGCCTTTGTACAGAATTCCAGTAAAGTTTTAACAGGATATCAACACGATAAACCAGACATTACAAACGTGTCTGTCTAGTGTGAGTTATGGAAAATGTTTACAATATGTAGTTGCTATGTACTCTGAAGAATGCTGTGTAAAGCAAACTGTATACAGTAGCTTTTTAAATGTGGGAAACGGCAGCTTTTGTTAGCATTTAAAGTGTATCTAAAGCCTAACCCCCTTCTTTTCCTCCCCCCCCCCTTTTTTTATGCAATAAAATATGGTAAAATCCAAGTTGGGTGTTTTTTTTGCTGTCTATGTAAGGTAAATCCGGTGTGATACGCGGTCTTCTCGCTGATCACGTCTTCTGTCATGCCAATCCACTGCTACCTTTTTAGAACATTTCCACTGCTGTTCCCACCTTTTTGCTAGAAACCAATTCTGTACGTGAAGAAAGTGCCTCGCTCTCGGATTCTCTTAATCACAGTGACGCATCCAGGATTTGTATGCAATATCTGTAGGGTGTTCCATATCTAAGGGGCAAATCAGATTAGCCTGTGTTGAAGAGTCAGTCCTGTCGTATCATCTGCCTAGAATGCTTAGGATTCACGTCATGACATTTACTGAGCTGTTATAACACATTTTATTACTTACTGTTTGCTTTTCATTATGTTCTAGCGTTGTAGCAGTTAAGAAGTGTTGAAATAAATCCTTGCTCACCTGAAGCCAGACTCAGACTTGTCAGTTGTTGCTTTATTTACTAATGCAGTGTATATAATTTGGTCTTTTATGATGCATTGCTCTCTTTTTTTTATTGTAGTGCGTTCTTCATCATTTCTCTAGCTCTTGAGAAACTATGGACTGCACTGTAGGGTGTAGCTGTAGCCATTGACATCAGCAAATAGCTGGTGTTTCCACTTGAACTGATACAATGAGGAATGTTGGAAAAGCAGTGAATTCATTAGGTCAATTTGGTAAGATAATTCTGTATACTGATGCTCACTCTGGCAGTGAAGAGAATTTCAACTTTTGCTCTGAAATGGCACAATGGAAGACCCCCTCTAGACCACTCCTTATCAATACTTGGTTGACTAAAGCTGGCCATAGATGGATAGAATTTTGAAAGAAAATTTGTGGGAAAAGTCTACATGCTAAAATTCTCAGAACATTGGAATGTCGTTCAAAAGATTTAGTTTGCTTTTAACATTTGATTTTAGAATAAATGGAGCGAAAACCACACATGCTGATAGGCTGGCCATACATTATACAATTGTCTTGTACATCTTTTTCCTTTTTAGATTTGCCAAAACCTTACAATATGAGGGCAAACCCAAACATTTTCAGTTTGTATGCGATCAGGTGGGCCCTTGCGCTACATGGTCAAAGATAAATCTAAAGGAAATTGAACAAGAATGTTGTATAATGTATGGCCAGCTTTAGAAATGTGTTTGTTTGTTTATGAAAAATGTTCTCATCACTTCAGTCAAAACGAGTGATTCTTTTTTTTTCTAAGATTTTTTTTTTTTTTGTCTGGAATTCTACCCATCTACTGTATGGCCAGCTTAAGGCTAGCCATAAATGCATAGATTTCTCAATCTATGCTGGTTAAACAGAATGGCTGGCGCCAACTTCCCTGCCGGCTATTGTATTCAGACAGCTTGAGGTAATTACCCTAAAGCCTCGTACACACGGTACAACTGTTGGCAGGGTCTGTTGACAGACTGTTGTCCTAAAATCTTACCGTTCGTATGTTCCTTTTGAAAATGGTGTCCAATTTTCTTCCAACAAATGTTGGAGGAGAGGCTGGTAAATTTTTGTCGGACAACGATTTGCCATCAGATTTTCGTATGGCCAATACACAAAACCGTCACACAAAAGTTGAAAGTACACGCCTTGCTCGGAATCAATGCTCACCAAATGCGAAATTAGCAGAAGGGGCCCAAAGGGTGGCGCTCAAGAGCTGAAATTCCTCGTAGTACGTCACTACATGTGTGTTTGCATGACAATTGTGCACCTTTTAGTAATCAAGAAAAGATCCTGGCACACACCCTTTTGGCAAAAATCAGATGCTCGGTTGGCCAACAATCGTACCATGTGTACGAGGCTTAACAGTGACAGCATCTAATAGGATTCCACCCAGCTCCTTAGATTGTTCAGTCAAAGTTTTCTTAGGCCAGGTGGCAACAGAGCCACTCACAGCTTGAATTTTTAGCCAATTCAGCAAGAATTGTCAAGAATTCTAGCCGTGTATGGGTAGCATTAGCCTTGGGCGATCCTTCAGTGTAAGAAAATGAGTAATGAATGTGTCTATTGTTTTTAGACCTCACCCTTAACTAGGGATGAGCTTGGTTTCAGTCTGACCCCAGAAGTTAGCGATCATTGCTGGGCCAATAAATGCAGGTGGGGAGCGTACCTACCTCACAGCTGCATGTAAATAAAGGGGCAGAGATGCTCATAAGATCATAGACCTAATATAACCATATGGATATAATAAATCAGTGACATTCACCCAATATGAGCATGTGCCCATATTGGGTGAATGATGTCACCAGCAACCACGCCTCTTTGTATTCATTAGCTGCAGGACAGGGAAACTCTCTCCTGAAGCTCATTGGCCAATCAATGACAGCTAACTTCCAGGTTTGGGCCAAACTCAAGCTAATCGCCCTTGTTGACAATGCACTCCAGTAATTCACAGCAGACGTGGGTGGGGTCCACATATCAAACTTTTGATGGGCTCCTGTGAGGCTAAAAGAACAAAGGGCATCTCAAATGGTGCATGTGAACTCGCGCAGGATGGCCAAACCTTTTGTAACTTAAAGGGTTAATCCACCCAAAGTTAGTATTCCAGTTATAAGTTCAGTATAGGAATACTTGCCAGATATGAGAAACTATTAGGTGATTTAAAGCAAGAAATAATCATTTTTTTTTAGTGGCCTGACCCTTTTGAGGATGTAAGCAGTGAATATTAGAGGGTTTTTAAGACCACAGTTGTGTTCGTTTTCTTTGTCTGAGAAGAATTCCAACTTGAAACCACAGACCGCTAGATTTGTTCCAGTCAGCTGATCAGCAGCAGATTCTCTTTGTTTGTCTGAAGATGGAACACCTTTTCAATGGCCTGTTTTCTTCAATATGTATGCAGTTTACAAAGCAGAGGTTAAAAATATTCTGCTATGTTAATTTAGATCTAAAAGATTTTGATAGCATAACAGCACTTGCAGGCAGTTATGTGCTGAGAAATTGTGCCCATTCATGTCAGTCCAGGTTCCATTAAATACGTTATTTTTGTCCATTTGGGTTGAAATAATAAGCTCTGAAATTTGTTCCAGCCATCCATGTTGTTATCCGGAGACAGATGAATTGGCACAGGGCTCCGTGGTCCCCTGCAGAGTGGCGCTCAGGATGAGGTCTCCCAAGGCAAGAACTATATTTAGCTGTAATGTCAGGGCCGCATTCCTCACTGTCAGCATCAATGTAACATTTTCTAAACTCTAAGAATAAATAAAAGTCTTTAGAGCTGCATTCCTACAGCCAAAATTGTAAGTCTTTCCTAGTGTTTTCTTTATCACTCTTTTCCAGCAGCGCCTGCTACGTTGTGCAGTGTTCTGGCGCTTTGCATATTAATATACAGATATATGTATGAAGTATAGGTGGAGAAATGTCTAAGGCAGTGGTCTCCAAACTGCAGCCCGAGGGCCGGATGTGGTTATTTGCTTGCCTTAAACCGGCCCTTGGAGCACTATTCCTCCTACTAACATTAACAATGGGGCATAATTCCTCCCACTGACACCAACGATGGGGCACTATTTCTTCAACGGACACCAATGATGGGACACTACTACTCCCACTGACTCCAATGATGGGACAGTATTCCTCTGACACCAACGATGGGGCACTTTTACCAATGCCAGGACATTATCTACTTTTACTGGCTGCAGTCTTTCCCCTCTGAAGTCTGGAGGATATCTAACGAGCTGGGCCCTCTGATTCCTCCTGTTTTAAATTGTATTGTAACTGTACTGTTTGCCCTAACATTGTAAAGTGATGCGCAAACTGTTGGTGCTATATAAATTCTGTATTATTATAATAAATTTTTTTTTGTGTGTGTGAACCTAACTGAAATATCGCTTGCTTCTCTGTATGTGGGCTTCGTAATATACAAGAAAAAGCATTTTAGCCACGTTGATGCTCCTGTAAAGTGGCAGGTGTTGGCTTTGCTTTGTTTGTGTTTCATGAAGAATTTTAGGATTCATGAATTGTCTTTGCCACAGCCTGTTGCCTCCATTGAATTCAACTGCAGCATGCCAAAAACGCACCTATAATGTCCTTCTTCTTTTTTTTTTTTTTTTATGTGTTCATCTGTTTTTGAAGCATTCAGAGTTCACTTCCTCCTGAGGGAAAACCAGAAGTGGCATTTTGGCAGCGCTTTAATAACGTGGTGTGACCTGTGCGAAACACAACTTGACATCGGTGAAAGCGGAGTTCCACTCAAATTTCTAACTTAACCTTACCCCCTTCAATTAATTTCATAGATGTTGAAATGCCGCACGAAAACATTTTTTATCGCTGTAATTACCTTTTATATTGTACTTTATTGTGGCACTTCCTGTCTCACCTCCCATGGGAGTAGGCGTATTTTATTGCCTTTTCCCCGGCGCCGCACTGTCTCCTGGGAGCTTAGTGTCAGGCTTCCCAAGATTCAGTGCGGAAACGATCATTCGCGTGAACAAGCTGTGAATGAACCGCATTCACCGCATCCAGGAAATCAATGCTTGTGGGCTTCACATGCCCACAAGCAAGATGGAAACAGCCAGCATCACATTTTTTAAGTTATTCTTCAGTACAAAAACAGACAGAGGCGGAAATATTACACACAAACTGTGAGTATTATTTTGGGATTAGCAAAGTGTCTCAATGACCTAAAAAAAAAAAAAAAAAAAAAAAAAAAAAATTTGTCGCCGGACTCCCGCTTTAACACCAGAGCCGAGTTAAAGGCTAAGTTCCCCTTTTAAGAAAAAATTATAAATGTACATATTATTTTTGTAGGAAAATAAATTGTGCATTTATTTTTTCCACAGGAGCCTACATAGTATTGCACCCTGTGGGTGCAAAGTCAAGCTCCTGCTGAATTTCTCCAGCTCTGTCTGTACCTCCTGTACAAGCTTTCAGTTACGGAGCTGGAGAAAGTATGAATGGACTAGGTGGGCACGGACTACGGCACTTGTGGTCCATTGATAACTACAAGTCTGTCTGCCATGATGGAAGACAGGACTTGTAGTTTATTCATTCGCAAATCTTTGGAGCCCCGCACACCCTCAATGATTTTAAATGTGACAGTGGCTGTGGGGGAGAGGAACGCTGCACACTGTCACAGGGAGAGGGCTCTGGGGGTGGGATGCAGATGCTTAAGAACATATTACACCCTAAATGGTGTTTTTTAATTTTGCGGCTTCACTAGGTCCTTTGTGAACGTGGTCAGAGTTCTATTGGCTGCTGCATGGTGAGATGCAGTGGATTGCATTGCACCATGGTGTGCTGAGAAAGATACCTCATGCTGTACTTTTTAGCACACACCAAAGCAGCAGGTTAATGTGAACTGACGTGAAAGGGAACTGTCGCGCTTACCCCTAACGCAGGTGGTCAGACACTATAGCTGGCTTCTGTGTTCTTCAACCATGGCCCTTGGCAGCCGCACTGGGTTTCAGGCATATTATCTGCAAAGGTTTTTTTTTTTTTTCACGCAGGTCCCATAGAGCGCTGCTTTGGTTTTACATGTTCTGTTGTTCACCTATAGCAGCCCCCTTCCCATAAGGCAAGCAGGCCTACCGATACTCGGTCGCCCTAGGACTTATACAAAATGCTATAGTGCCTGGTTACCACACCAGGGCAGGAGCGAACTGGCAAAGCAAACAGGTACTTGTGATTGGCAAACAGGCAGAGTGGTTCAATGAAAGTCCAGAAACAAGGCAGGCAGAGTTCAGAGAATAGTCAATATCCAATCGGAGGTCATACACAGGGAAAGCCAAAGCCAATCAGCAGAGCAGACAAACGGGCAGCTTGGAAAATGTGTTACAAACGCAATATCACAAGCATGAGACTGCAGGCTTGGCTGGCTTAAATCAGATTTGGCCTCCTACCAAAGATCAATCACCTTGCAGGTGGACAGGGAAATGCATCAAAGCCAAAACCAGGATGCTGAAACCAGCAGCTATGATGGAGCAGGAGCGCACATGCTCCTGACAGGAACATGGCTTTTTGCCCTGTCTATGTGTTCAGCAAGACTGTTCTGCTTTGGGAGTTATGAAGTAACACAAAAGTGATCTTGAAATAAAATGTTTAGTGAACAGCTAGTAGAATTTTCCGCCTATGAATGGTCAGAATTCTAAATTTAACTGTGTGTGTGTGTGTGTGTGTGTGTGTGTGTGTCCCTGCATTTGGTATTTTTATTATAAATTTAACCTAAATTGCCATGCATATCACTCATTTAGTATATATTTTCATATTTTGTATAAATAATGAGCTGGTATGTCATAGCACTAGTAATCTGGTACAGTTTGAGATGAGCATATGATAATATGCCAGCTATTTTTTTTTTTTTTTATTTGTTTTTTTTTTCAACTTTTTTAATGGTATACTGATTTACTAACCCAAGCTGACGTCTGATTACTGGATAAGATGAAATGGATACAAGTTCAAACTGCTTGAAGTTGATTGTTTAAAACAGATGGCAGCATCCCTAACTGTCTGCTACAAAAATAGAGAATGGCTCCAGGGAGGAGGTTACAAGAGGACAGGTGTTTTTTGTTTATGGCCGATACAGTTACACAGCAGTAGATGTGTAGTGTCTTTGTCATGCAAAAATACTTATGTCATTGATGAAACATTATATTGTGTTACAGCCAAAAAACGGAAAACCAAGGCTTCTGTCCAGCACATACGACCCTTGTCTGACTCCCAGGACTGATGTCAGAACATATCTGTGCAGCATTATGCACTGTAATGTACTTACCTTAGAAGTAGCATTAGTACAAAATCAATCCCAATAAGTGTATTGATTGGTTTGTCTGACAGTGTCTACAAACTATAGGTTATACAATATATTGGATTTTTTTTTTTTTTTTTTTTATACTACTACTAATGGTGGTCAGCGACTTATAATGGGACTGCGATAGTGTCACTGTACTAATGACACTAGGTAGAAAGGGGTTAACATCTACAGTGATCAAAGGGTTAAAAGTTGTGTGTGTGTGTGTGTGATATGTGCTGCTTTTTCTAAGGATCTTTTTGGGGATTTTTTTTTCCCTGCCTAGGGGGGGGGGGTGGGGGAACGCAAGATCCCCTGTCAATGAACAGAGCTCTATTTTGTTTATAATCACAGAGCTCTGTTCCATGAACCACTGAGCTGATCAACGGGTGCCGGCAGGCAAACATTGACGAATCACAGCACAGCCGGGCAGGGGGCACGCAGATCACTTACTAGGTACGTGTTCAGGAAGGGGTTACATGTAATTTTCTAGCCACAGTTTATATTTACTAACTTTGCTTTTTCCAATGTAAAACTTCTGCTAGGGCTGTCTTTAAGGCAGGGCAAAAGGGGCAGCTGCCATTGTTGTGGGGCCCAAAGCAGCTGCCTCATACTTGCCAACTAACCTGGTTTAAATTCCCTTGTCCCTTGAAGTTTTAGTCCTGTGCTGTGTCCCGATGTATCTCAGTGTGAAGTGCTGCTACCAATGCTACCCAGCTCTGCCCTATTGTTGTGTATGGATGACTCGCCTGCAGAGCCTATGCTTACATGTAAATAACCAACATTCATATGCAAATAGCGGCGGCCAGCGGCATTCATATGTATATCATGCACCCCTGAGGTCATATCCACCATCACCTATACTGAATGCTGCCCACTGGGGAGGTAAAGGGGCATGCTTGCATGTCCTGCCTGCAACTATGGTCATTAAGCCTAATGTCAGCCTGTTCTGCAAAGGTAAGCAAATTGGTGGAGGGAGGGTAGTGTGGGGAGTGCAGAGGTAGGCAGAGAAGGAATTACAGTTTTGGGTGCACAGGCGAGCAAGGAGAGGCTGCATTGAGTTAAGGAAGGTGGGTGCAAAGATGAGCAGAGGAGGCAGGTAGAGTTAAAGGGGTGGAGGGCTGGAGTGGAGAGGATGGGGTGCAGAGGTGTAATGACAGGGTGAATAAAGATGTAGGTTACATGTAGGGCAGCCCAACTATTTCAATGGGCTCCTCTATGCACTAAAAATGCGGAAAGTCCCTAACCCTTTTTCAGAATCGCACAGTGCCACAGCACATGTCAGCAGATGCGTGAGGATGTCATTAACAATTAATGGCACTGCTGTGTATCTGCTAAAGGGCAGCACGTTTCTGTGGTGTCAGGAAAGCGATTTTTGCATGCGTTTCCGACACACACACACAGTTACATAGGTGGTCAGTGTAAATCTTCTCATTACAATGGGGCTTCGTGTAGAATCCTTTCATTCACACTAGTGGCCAGTGTGAATGTTCCCCTTACATTAGTAGTCTAAATCCCTCCTTACATTGGTGGTTACTGTGAATGCTTCTATTACATTAGTGGTCAGTGTAAAACCCGATTACATTGGTGGCCAGTGTTGAAACTCCTCTTTATATTGGTAGTCGGTAAAAATGTGCATTTCCATTGATCACATCCTCCCCTTTCCCCCAGCTCTGCCACTGATCCCAAGAGTTCTAGGATCCCTAGGAGTTTTCGGTCTATTGATGGGTCTGCTCACCTCCCCAGTCCATGGTGTGCAGGCAGCGAGGAGATGATGTGCTGTAACCTCTAGCAACCAATCAGTGAGCAGGATTTCTGTACAGTAATCTTTAGCAACCAATCAGCAAGCAGAAATCATGTGCTGTAACCTCTAGCAAATAGTCAGTGAGCCATAATGTGTGCTGTAACCTCTAGCAACCAGTCAATAAGCGTCAATGATATGCTGTAACCTCTGGCAACTGCTGCCTGATTCAGTAAACTGAATTAGAGTCTAGCTGCTATTTATTGTATGTCTCAGAGCAGGTGGAGAGCAAAATTGCATGGAGGGGGGGGGCCCAAGAAAAGTTTTGCCCAGGGTCCAATCGATATTAAAGACAGCCCTGCTTGTTGCTCAAAGGGAAAGGAAGAGTAAATTGAAGAAGCAGATATCAGGGGACTGAGAAAATAACAGAAATTGTAATCTATTTGCAGATTCGGATGAGCTGCACATAGTACAGATGGTAGATCTTTCAATACAGGGTATACACATCAAGTTCTCTACACGGTCATTGCTGTTGTATTACACCAAACAGATGAGATGTCATACTAAATATTTTCTTCAATTCAAATATATTTTATTCTTTCTGCAATGAGGTCAAATAACAACGGCATAGTGTTAAAAGTGAACGAGCAATAGTTTTCAAGTGTCCCCGCTCTATCTCAAGCTTCAACTGGTGTGTTGGAGTCACAGTTAGAACTTGAAAAAGAGCATGAACACTTAAGCCCCCTTTCACACGTGCGGATCTGTGTTGATCCGCCCCGTGAACATCCGCTTGCTCAGCAGGGATCGCTCCGTTGATCCCCGCTGAGCTGACGGATGACAGGGCGGTCCCTGCACAGATCATCCGATCCTATGGGGGATCGGATGAACACGGACCGTATGTCCGTGTTCATCCGATCCGCTCTGCAGACGGATAGAAAAATAGGATTTTCCTCCGTCTGCAGAATCGGACAATAGCGGGGACGGATGATATCGGGTGTCAGCGGATGTTCATCCGCTGACACCCGCTATCACGTAGGGATGCATGTATGTCCGTATTTCATCCGAAAACGGATGGATGAAATACGGATATACGGTCCGCACGTGTGAAAGGGGCCTAAAACTCAACACTGTGCTGTGACTATTTGGCCTCATTGCTGGATGAACAAAGATTTTTATTGTAGCGAATCTTTGGTATCACATCCCATCTGTTCGAGATATGACTCTAACAGATGGGATGTGATACCAAAAATTAGCTTACAAAATCTTTTACTGTATTCTTCCTGCTGTGAGGGAAAAAAGATTTAATCTCCAAATACGGAAAGGTTTCTTCACAGTAAGAGCTGTGAAAATGTGGAATAGACTCCCTCCAGGGGTGGTTCTGGCCAGCTCAGTAGAAAAAAAAGCCAGGATTCTTTACTAAATGTACATAATATAACTAGGTACTAACGTTTATAGGTAAAGTTGATCCAGGGTAAATCCGATTTGCCTCTCGGGGGATCGGGAAGGAATTTTTTTTCCCCTGCTGTAGCAAATTGGAGCATGCTCTGCTGGGGTTTTTCACCTTCCTCTTGATCAGATGTGGGTGAAGGATTGTGTATATGGGATTGTATAATTTTGTTTGAACTAGATGGACTTGTGTCTTTTATTTTATTTTATTTTTTTTTTTCAACCTTACTATGTAACTATGTGAGGTTAAATATTAACAGCACAGTGTTAAGAGTGAATAAGAAACAGTTATGAATGTCCTCGCTCTATCTCAACATCCAACTGTGTGTTGGAGTCAGTTGCAATTTGAGAAAGAGAGCATGGACTCAAAACTGTTGCTTGCTTTCTCCTAACACTGTGCTGTGGCTTTCCAAACTCATTGCAGGAAGAGTAAAAGATAATAATTGCAGCAAAACTTTGGTATCACATCCCATGATGGATAGATAGATATTTTGGGGTTTATTTTATATGTTGGGACAAATGTAAAACCATTACCAAAATGACTTCCATGTATGTATTGTAAAGCATTCACAGTCCTCTAGTATAAACTTGCAGGATTCTACATGCTACTATTTATCTGTATGAGGTTTTATATGCAACAAAGGTGTGTTCTGCGCTACGTGTCTGAATCGGGTTACACCTATTGTTCAATTATGAAAATGCTTGTCTGCACAGCTAAAATATGCCCCCAAGTGTCTTATGTAACAAATCCATTGTGATGGTGTGTGTGTGTTGTGTTTTTTGTCTTTCATATTCACTCCTCTAATTTCAATGTGCATGTAGTATTCTGTAAACTCTGTTGGATTAAGATTCAACAATGTATATGCAGTGGCTTTATTGTGTTTTTTACACTATAAGTTTGGTATTAAAGTGATCGTAAAGTTTTGATTATTTAAAAACAAATGTGTCATACTTGCCTCCACTGCAGCTTTTTTTGCACAGAGTGGCCCCAAACATCTTCTTCTGGGGTCCCCCAGCGGCTCTTGCGGCGCCTCCCCACATCAGATAACCCCCTAGGAGAAGAGCTCTCCCAGGGGAGTTACCTTGCGGACGCGCTCCAGAGTCCCATCATTTGGCGGCCATAGAATGTATGACTCGGCGCTGGCGTCTTTGAATATGATTGACAGCAGCGGGAGGCAATGGCTGCGCTTCTATCAATCTATCCAATCAAGAGCTGAGAAGCCTTTGCAGAGGGACAGCACGTCCCCGACGGGTGAAGTTCCAAGGCTCAGGTAAGTAAAGTTTGGGGGGCCGGAATCTGCCAGGTGTTTTTTCACCTTAATGCATAGGATGCATTAAGGTGAAAAACCACAAGGGTTTGCAACCCCTTTTTTTTAAGGCCGGTTTCAGGTATGTGCAGCCGCGATTCCCAGCATGGGGTCCGTTATGTCCCTGTTCACTGGTTCAGGTGCGATTCAGGTCCAAATTTTTGCCTGAATTCGCACCTGAACAGGAACCAAAGACGCACAGGACCCTTTTGGAATGCGGACCGTGGCTGCCCAGAACCTGTGTGAACTGGCTTTATTGCGAGCCAGGCACACTCACAGGTCATGTGAATTGGATGCAGAGAAACCCACATCCAATTTGCACATATGTGAACCCGGCTTTAAAAGTAAAAATGCCTTTTTTAAAGTTAAGTAGGGGTTTGCTAGCACATCTGTCGGCTTCATATTCTGTTGCAGATTTTACCTCACTTTCTGTCTGATAAATGTTGTACCAAAGTGAGGGGAAATAGGGGATAGCAGTAAAGGCTGATGCGGTGCTAACCTTTTTTTCTCATTCGTACTAAAATAAAGTTTTTGGGTACCTTAAGCAGCATGGCACATGGATTGCCCATATTTAAATCTATTGATATGAAACGCTTCGAACTGGCGCATTGGAGTAGAGGGGTTTTTCTTTGGTTAAGACTGCATTTCCCTATGCACGTAACCTTGAAATGGGTCAGTAACATGTCTCCTTGGCACTGCTGAGTGAATTTGGATGTAAATAAACCAGAACCAGGAGCTTTGACAGAGATTTCTTCCCTATAGGGTTCCCAAGCGATGATGCTACAAAGAAAACTACTGCATTAGACCGGTGTAGAAATTTGAAATGTGTTCAAACACAATGACAGAACTTTAGAAATGTCAGATGAAGATATACGATTTTCATAATCTGCATTTGGCACTAGTTCAGTCAGTCGATGATGGTTTTAGGGACCGCCGGAGAAATAGTATGAAGTATCAAGGGGCACACAGGTCGTGCAACTCAATCCGTGATGGGTTCATGAGCACACCTGTCTTTTTGGAAGTGAGTGAAGTGTACAGGTGTATCCTGTTTGTAGCAGCCATGGGAATATTATCAGCTTGTCTATAGCATGCCTGCAGACAAGGATTTCCTAAAATAACATGAGACGGCAGGAGGACAGCACTATTATTGCTACAAGCACAATGACCTCAGGAAATCCCTGGCTCCCATCTCTCTTGTCTGCATCATATTCATATTTTCTTAGATGTGGAGCTACATCAGGCAGGAATTGTTTTAGTACCAGTCCTGTGAGGTGTTTAAAATCTAGATAATGGAATAAAACGGATAAGTACCGTAAATGCAAGCAGGCGTACTCTACTAGGAAATCATATGAGTTCACAAATGCCCCATGGGTCCAGCTGGCCAAACATGAAGGTTTTTCATCATTTCCAAATGACTGACCTGCTCAAGATCTTCTTTCCACTACTGACTTTTATTGTGCAGCGGATTCCATACAAGCTCCCATAGCCTATTAATCACTGTCAAAGCTTATTTTATGTGGCCATTTTAGTCATGAACGATTGTCACATGATTCTGAGCCTCAATTTGCAGATGAGCAAAAGTTCTTTATAGTCCCTCTAATAAAATTATTTTACAAAGCGCTTATCGCACTATTATGCCTTTTTTAAAGTTCTTCATCTTAAAGTGGACCTGAACTCAGAGTGAAGATTTGTTATCTTATACAGTAGGGAACATCTAAAGCTGTCAAAGCCTAACTCTGGGGGTGAAAAAGGGTCCCCTCTTGCACTGCAAGGGTTAAAGTCTAGGGTTGCAAGGGTAAGCTTTATTACTCATCTTCTTCCTGGCTCTGGCAGGATCCACAGATGGCTTTAAGCTCTAAGCTGTGGTTAGTCCCTCAGAATCTTCATGGACAGTGCGGGGCTAATAACCCTGAGGAGACGATCATGCAACAACTGGCCAAAGAGCCTTAACCCTGGTACACATGTAAAGTTTTTTTACTTTGTTCAACCCAGTGGGCTGAAAAATAGCAAAACTGACAGATCGCCATACTAACACGTGATGAGGGGCAGAACACACTGATCAGCACTCGTAGCCATTGGCTGCAAGCAATGATCAGATGCTGATTTTCCAGCATGCCCCTTTGACAAAAGACCCGCTTCTATTGGAAAGACTGCTGTACACACTGTACACACTTTGGCCTATGTGTACCCAGCCTTAGAGAGAACTTTACAGGGGCCCGGTTGCATGGAGTAAGATGTAAAGTAAGTAACACACCTTATCCCTGCATCCCTAGACTAAATTAGTATTTACCCCTTGCCCCACTGCAAGGTCAGATTTTGTCTCATTCCTGAAGTTCAGCTTTGACTGAGCTCTAGCAGCAGTGGCGGCATTTTTTTTTTTTTTTTTTTTTGGAGGGGGGGGGGGGGCACCGAACACCTGTTTGCTGGTTGGTCCAGCACTTACTCCATCTAGGCAGGTAGTGGGTGGCGTGCAGCGACTCCGTGTCCTCTTCTCTATTGGCGGCTTCCAGCGTGCGGCTCCCCCCCTCCTCGTAGGCATCCAATGGGATCGCCTGTCTTTTCAGCCAATTGGGTAACGGGTCTCGAAACCAGTTTCCTGATTAGCCAGGAGGAGGAAAAGCATTACAATAGTGAATATTCATTCCCTGTTGTAATACACTGGGGTTGGATCCGTTCGCATTCTCTGCACCCCAAGCCCACCCTATTTTGAAGCCTATTAGAGCCTCTGGCTCTAATAAGTTGATGGAATCCATGCATCCGGCGTGCTGCAAGGGTCCGGATGCATGGACGGGGGGGCGGCACCCGTGCGCCCTTAATGGACAGGCCTCCCCTGACTAGTCGTACCATAAATGATTTACCAATTTTCCCCTAAATTGCTCCTGATAAAAATCTGTGCATTTCCTGCACAAAGGCACTCCTGTGCCTAAAAACAGTAATTCTGCTGTGTGAGATTGAAGGTGCTATTACTTCTAGTCATACAAGATTTGGAGTGAGCTGCGCTGCTCATTGTTCTTACTGGAGGGGAAGCTGTATCTAAGGACATGCGTTGGAAGGATCTCCATTCTTTAATTTCATTATTTGGATCTGTGCTGTCTGTATCTTTTCTGGAGCTTCTTTATCAATACCCCACCAATCATCTGACATGAGAAAACATAGCCCTGCTCCTCCACCATAACAGCCACTTCAATATAGAAGCAAAGTGCAGACTAAAGCGTTGTAGCCCACTTAATGGGGGAAAAGAACTGCTGAAGGGAACCTACAGGCAAAACTGGTGACTATTGCTTCGCTCTTGCTTCAACTTCTTTGGGCCTAGCTTCCAAATTTCAAATTGTTGGTAATTAAATTTTACATGTAACACTTTTTGTCTTACAAATTATGTAAAGTGCATACATCATGACATCATAGCTGCGCTCACCAGCCAAAGAGAGGAGGCTGCCAGGGGCTGGTCACATGGAAGAAAGAGCCTGTGTAGGGAGGAATAAAGTTAGTCAATGTGATTTTTACAGGTACCATAGACAAACCTATGCGGGGCCACTGCAAGTGTTTTATTTATTTATTTATTTATTTTGTTTTTTCGTGTTCGTTGAAGCTGAACTCTGTGGCAAAATCCACCCCTGCAGTACCTCCCCATCCACCGCACTGCAAGGGTGGAATGCACGTTTAGTCTAAGCCTAAGGGGAGCTGTACAGGCATTATTACTTACCTGACTCACCCCCCAGGTTGGTTCCCACTCTCTCCTCAAAGCTCCAGTCTCCGCACCATCACATGCAATGCAGAGCTGTTAACCCTGTATTGTACTTGGTGGGGGGTGAGCATGAAACTGCGGCCCAAAGCGCCTTAGAGAGGAGGCGACAGGGGACCAGACGCATGGATCCAGGGAGCCTGCTAGAGCCAGGAGTAAGGTAATTATTTCTCTTTTAACTCTGTACCACTAAACAAGCATTTTAACCCTTTCAGTGTGGAGGCCCCCCCCCCCCCCCCCCCCCTGTAAATTAGGTTTTTGAAACATTCTTATGCCCCGTACACACAGTCGGACATTGATCGGACATTCCGACACCAAAATCCTAGGATTTTTCCCGACGGATGTTGCCTCAAACTTGTCTTGCATACACACGGTCACACAAAGTTGTCAGAAAATCCGATCATTCTGAACGCGGTGACGTAAAACAAGTACGTCGGGACTATAAACGGGGCAATGGCCAATAGCTTTCATCCCTTTATTTATTCTGAGCATGCGTGGCACTTTGTCCGTCGGATTTGTGTACACACGATCGGAAATTCCGACAACGGATTTTGTTGTCGGAA
This sequence comes from Lithobates clamitans, assembly GCA_037952925.1. Classification (NCBI taxonomy): domain Eukaryota; kingdom Metazoa; phylum Chordata; class Amphibia; order Anura; family Ranidae; genus Lithobates; species Lithobates clamitans. Next base: position 5,181,575 of record JBBGZY010000105.1, on the reverse strand, counting down.
AATTTTATAGCCTGCTCTCAAACTTTGTATGTCAGAAAATCCGATGGAAAATGTGTGATGGAGCCTACACACGGTCGGGATTTCCGACAACGAGGTCCTATCACACATTTTCCATCGGAAAATCCGACCGTGTGTACGGGGCATTGGAGTTTAGCTTTTAAAAAGAACCCCTTTTTATTTATTTATTTTTTATTTTTTTTCTCAAGAAAACTAGCAGCATTCTTTTATTTTGTGTCATATCACTTTCACTTACTGATTATTAACCAGATCATTTAACACAAATAATCCTGTTTTACGGCAACAACACCCATTAACCACACAGATTTAAAGGGGTGGATTTAACAAAAACCGTGACGTATTAAACCTTTCATTGTCTGTAAAATTAATATCACTTAATGCTTTAGGCTTATTTATACAATGTGAAATGCTAATTTATTGATAGGAACTGTAAATTTAAGCGTACTTCTTTTTATTTGTGATTCCATTAGAATCTCTTGGCCTAAAAGCTAATAGTTTTAATAGCAAATGTAAATGTTGTCTTTTAACAACTAGTGAACGCCAAAAGAACTTATTATTTTAATTGTCAGAAAAGTCTTGTTGATTCAGACCTCATTTAATTGAGCTTGTGAAAAGCAGACGCTATACTATTAGAATTGCATATTCTGTAGTTGAGGTCACCTATTCCACTGCTATGGTGGATTACGCCAAAGCTTTTCATATAGTAGCATCTGCTTTAATAAAATCACACCAACAAATGGTGTTTTAAGCAGAAGTTGAAGCATCGCAATAAAGAAATATTTCCGTAGAGAAACACCCAGTACGTGCATTGAAATCCTTCACTTATAAAAATTAAATAGATCATAAAACTGGGTAAGATGATTCTGCTGCCCTGCTTCATATAGATGCAACCTAGGAGGAGGAATTGTTTCAGAGGCTCAGGCTAAATGTAGTCGCATGACACTGGAAAGGGGTCTGCTCTAAAAACTCTAAAGCTGTCCATACACTGAGCAGATTTTGGCCAGTCACTAATGACCTGGCCCTGTTGGCACAAGGGGTTTTATAGAATGCATTAGCGTAAAAAAAACTTGAAGCTTAGCTGTGGAAATTTTTTGCATGGTTGCATTGGTCCTGCTTGGAGCATTGTAAGTATACGTGTGCCATACCTGGTCGTTCCCTGGAAATCACTGTAGTAAGCACAGTTGCTGTACTACACTGATTTCCAATAACCTCATACTCACACTGAGAGGCTGCCCTGCTGCTTAGACATAGGAGATCACTTGTGTAGCAGTACCCCCGTGAGGGCTGCTAATAGACTGTACCCCATTTGTTACCTCATCTCTGAAAATCCTCCATTACCTCTGACACCCTGGGTTCCGATCTTACCAACTGTAATAGTAAATAGAGACTTGCACAGTATTGAAGAAACTGTTCAAATGTGTTTACTGTATCAATTAGAACACAAAATAAGTATATATCAACTTTGGTCGGTTAGTAAGAAACACTCCTTCACACACACCTATTTTATCTATAATTATCAAAAACAATATAATGATGCAAATTTCACTTGGTTGTATAGGAACACATAGGTTTCTTATGTGATTGGGTTAACAGGAGAGTAGACAACTGACACTATCTTCTGTGTCAGGCTTCTTCTGCCTCCATAACTCACAGGCCAGTAAATCCTGCACAATATGGAAAAAACAATATGCAAACTATTATGTTCAAAAAGGATGGCTCCCTTTTTTAAATGCAGTCCAATGCAATTGAAACAGATGGGGAAAAAAATAGGATAATAAAAGGGTATTCCTTGAAATTCAGATGTCTTCAGCTAGCCTCTTTATGCTGTAAATAAAGTAATCCTGGGTGACAGTGTAGCAAATTTAGCAGGACCTTGGTTTATCCTTGTATTATAACTTCCTTCTTTATAATCCTAAGGGTGTTATCCAATGTAAATGCTAGAATCATCATGTGAACCGGGTATAGATGTCTGCTTTCAGTGTTCGTTATAACATAAGATTTAACTTCTGTGGAACTAAAAGTACCATCAGCTAAACTGTGTGAAAGATGTCTGAAAGCAGTGTCCTTAACTATGGCACGGGTTATACCCGCTCACCACTCGAACTCAGATGACGTTGGCAACGATGTAGATAAGACTCCAGCTGGAACTCTCTCTCTGTGTCTTGGCCTTGAGTAATGGAATCCGCCACGCTGCAGCTGGGATCCGAATTGCAGGTGTCTTTGGATGACCTGGAACACCCTCCGCTCCGCTGCACGGAAGAAACTATTCTGTCCGCAGAGATCCCTCTGTTTATAGCTGTCCGGCTCCCCGCTGTGTAGGCCGCAAATCATCATCAACTCTGTCACACAGACCTCCTGCTGGCAGAGTCAAACGGCGTCCAGAGAGGCTGATCTAGGCCGCGCCTGTCCCTTTTTTTTTTTTTTGTTATCCTTTCCCAGCAATCTGTTCTGTCGACTCAGCATTCTGTTAATTGTAGTTCAGATCAGTTCTGCTGGCATAGTCACTTTAGCATTCTGAACTACACATCCCATGATGCTTTGCTCTCAATCCTATCACAGGAAAAAGGAAATTGGTACAGTCCAGCAAACACTAGAGAGAGCCAACCCCACATTAATAACACGGAAAATGTCTCTAGATTATAGGCATAATAGCCAACCATGGCTACATTTGCTTGGCACAGTCTGTATCTCTATATATTGAGAGGACACTTAGCATTTTCTCAATAAAGCAAAGCATTTTCTGATTGGATAAGGTGGGGATCATGACGTAACTGCCCGGGTCCCCCTATAGGAAGATTTCCCCTCACCTCTTGTTCTGGGGGGGTCTCTAAAACTTTGGATTTCCTTTTACTTTCTTTCCCTAGAACAATGATCACTAGTACATATAGAGGGTGATTCTGAGGACATGGCCAACAATGTAAATTTGACAGAGGGTCTAACCTTTCCCACTCTGGTAACTTTTTAAAAAAAAAAATGGTTTTGCCTTGAAATATATGTTAATGACAAGTGACTGAATCTAATTTTTACCCTGGCAAGTAAAATACTACCCAAATGCTTCTAAAAGAAGCTTGTGAGTACTGTCATTAACATGAAGCCTAAATGCTGTAAACAAAAATAGGGCATGCATTAGTATTTTTACTTGTTTTTTCCTTAAACGACTATCTTACAATAAAGGGATCATTTGTTTTATAACGCAAAGGAAATCTCATGGCAGTAAAAAGGTCTACATATACTGTATTCTTTGAGAAAAAAAACATTTCCTTCCATATATATCTTTATCTCTGTGGGGATTTCTGCTTCCTTCAGCGTCTCCCCTTCCTCCTCCACATAGAAGGGAATTCCTTTACTACAGTGAGGGGATATACTCATCTGTAATTTGAAAGCAAATGTATAGTACCGGCAGGCAGTTCTAAATTTAGTAAGCTTGACTTATCGTTTTTACGACCCATGGGGAAGAGTCTAGCCATTACTGCTGTGCACTTCCATGCAAACGGGTATTGAAGTTTTTCAAAGTGAAAAAAGATAACTGTATATTCCTTTTTAAAGGCTCAGTCCCTCTGAAAACCAACATTAGTTTTTGGCCAACTCTGCTGCATTACATCACTTAAAGAGGTTCTTCTTGTTTGAAAACATTTTTTTAGCTGGTGACTTTTAATAAAAGCACACCTGCCTGTCCAGAGATCCAGTTCCTTCCTTACCAGGGCTGGTTCTTTGCCAGTCTTTTGGGTCCCCAGCGCTGGCAAGTTTTACTTGCAGCTTCACATCCAGCTTCCCACTGCACATGCGTAAGCCATGCTGCACTTTGTGTATGGTCTCGCAGCCTTCTGGGACCTGTGACGTATCCCAAAATGTTGCAAGAAGGGAGGGGAGGAAAACGTAAGCCTAGGCAATCTGACCGGAAGTGGGAGCAGGCACCTGTCTAAACCAGGTAACTGCTTTCCCCCCTTTAAAAAAAAAAAAAAAGTTCCAAAAGAAGAACGTTGGGGAGGAGGGCATAAAGCGGAAATTCCCCTCCTCTGCATGAAGTTCTGCTTTTTAAAACTTTGCTAAAAACAATATGCGAGCCTCCATGCTTGACCTCTTTAGAAGATGCAAGTTGCCTTCCCAATATGCTGATTCATTGTCTGAATCACTTAACTGAGGATTAAAAAGAGGAACATTCTGACAGCAAGGCAACTAGCATAATCAAAAGAAGGTTAATGGCAGCCAAACCTATTTCTCTCAGCACAAGTTTTCATTACAGTTTCTAATATAAAATAAATCAGTGCAGTGCAACAAAATCAATTAATATGCATATAAATCTCAAATTTATAAAATTGGAGAAAGTCTGAAACTACTATTCAAAAATCAATTGTGACTCAAATAAATCCAAAAAAGTGCAATTGATCAAAAACAAGTGAAGTCCAGTGCTCCCCAGAAAATTATGATTATTCATCTTCGATCTCTGTCACTACTGCGGTGAGTCGTGCACCTCCACACCCCAAATGAAAGACCTGCTAGCCTCAAGCTCATAGATATTTGCTCATCTGTGATCTTTATTCAGATCCACTCAGCTGGTGACCCCTCTCCAGTACTCCTCGACTCCTCCAGGTTACTTAAATCTCCAGTGCTCATACCCCACATATGGATTACATGCAGTAGAAAGGTGGATACATAGTGCTTCCCGTTTTTTACAACTTTAACATAAACGACTCCAATAAATTACACTTGCAAGATTTAAAATACAAAAACGCTTTTTTGATACGCCTCAGCCGACTCGCCACTGCACAGTTTGGCAAAGACGGCGTAACATCATGGGCTTGGCTCCTCCCTCCTACCCTTAATACACCAGCTTTAGTCTTGGCTTGGTTCCAGGCGTCAATCCCTCCTTAATAATTTCACTCTTTTAAGCAAAAAAATCTCTGCAGATGTGCCCTTGCATGGCATTGCATTCATTTCTAATTGCTGACAATATTCAGCCAAATTTCTCCAGAGTCATTTAAAAAATTAACTCGGACAAGTAGACTATTGCTTACAAAAGCTAAATTGCCTGCTCATCTGCTTTGGCCTTTGCCTGCTCCTAAAGTAAAGAGGTTTGTGGAGTGCATGCTCTGTGGCCAAGAGTATTCTGTTTTTGTCTTGAGCCTTAGCACTGCTATTTACTTGTTTACACTGAGCCCCATTAGTGTTGGTGTATGGTCACACTAATGTCTGGGATCTCACTAATGTCCCGTAAATTGTAGGTCAGAATATTATTTCAGGGGTTCCCTAAACATTTTCAGGGTTGTTTTGTGTTTTTTGTTTTTGTTTTTTTGTTTTTTTTTTTTTTTTTTTTCTATTTGTTCCTCCAAAAGTAAAAAAAAATCAATAAAAGGTTGCAAAAGCAATTTAATGCTTAAGTCGGAAAGTTTATTCAGTCTGCCTTTTTTGAGTTGTTTTATAGACCATTGCCGCCTCGTGTTACATTGTTTTGTTCACCTTTGATCTCGGAGAACTAGATACTACTACTCCAGAACCGTGGGAAGTCCAGTTTCACAAACTCAGATTTAGGACAATCCTGAAAACCAGGATGCCAGTAGCCATAGGGATTCCGTGTGCTGGGCAGCTGACTGCACAGGATGAATGTCAGGGTTACAATTTTAAGACCGTTAAATGGCAAATGATGGCTATTGAGTAAAGGTTTAGATTGAGTAGCAATCGAACATCTTTGGGGCAGCCCTCAAAAGCTCATTACAACAATCGGGCAAGTAATTTTAACCTTTTCCAAATTGTTTCTTGCCGGTGTAACTAATGGAGGGACTGTCATCCTGCCACCAACCCCCCCCCCCCATCTTTTTTATTGCCTTTGCAGGAGCATTTGTGTCTCCAAAACATTCCTGTCTGACTTGGGGCAGAAGCCCTGCCAAAAGACATTGAGATATTTTGAACATACATGCATGTCCTAATGTTCACTGATGTCTGTGGCCAGCTTGACCATGTCCATCATCCTCAACATAGTAGAAATCGTTGTCTAAATCCTGCGGAGGCCGACTCCTTTATTTAAAACCCCCTTTTGTTTTTAGATCTATGGATTTCACACTGCACCTGTGATGTTTCATCATGACTTGGTGTTAATAACATGCACTTTTCCAGTGGAAGCTTCCAGCAGAACAGCCTCACATTTCACAGAAGAGTGGAAGAACGATGCAGTGGCGATGTTACCTCACCCTGCAAAAATGCTTTGTTCCAGAGAAAGTGGAAACTGAGGTTTGTGGTTTAGATGGAGCTGATGGGGTGTGTGTGTGTGTGTGTGTGTGTGTGTGTGTGTGTGTGCGTGCGCTATACCAGATCCAAGGCAGCAAAATAAGGGGAGTTTAGGTTTATTACAATTCACCCCACTACTATCCCATCTAGGGGTTTGGTAGTACGCTGATTGAGGTACTTGATTTGGAAGTTGTAGTTCTCTAAATCAACCCTCTAATAAATTATGCAACTGCGAAGTTCCTGTACTGAGTTTCTCTCAAAAACAAACAAAAATTTTTTTTTTTATCTATCCCTCCCAAACCATACATAAGTATAGGTTACAACATTGTATGTTACTACTGAAACACTATGGAAGCATTGTTAAATGTATTTCTGTTGTATTACAGGCTAAGTTAAAGTCTAATGCCTAGTACACACTATGGGTTAGTTTTTTTTTGGGCTGAATAAAAAAAAAAAAAGGAGCTGGGGAGAGAGGCTGCTGTATGAACGATGCGGTTTTAGTACAATGACCCCTCCCCCGGAACGCACCGGTCAGCGTTCGCAGTCATTGCCTGCAAGAGCTGATTGGATGCCAATTGCCAGATGTTTTTCTGGCATGCCCGTTCTACAGTAGCTGATATTCGGCCCTTGTGTACCAGGCATTAGTGCAGCCAAAATAAAAAAAAAAACACAAATCATAACAAGGGACATAATTTACAGTCAGTGGGAGATGTCCCTTGTGCTGATGCATCTTCAACATGACCCAACCCCCCCCCCCACCTCATTGTTGTAATCTTCCAGTGCAGTGGGGGTTAATAAGGGGCTTTCACGAGCTCTTATCAAAAGTGCCCAGGGATGCCCACCTTTTTCACCCAGCTCCGCCATCCATAGAAGCTGTATTACGGCTTCTATGACTGAATCGGGAGCTATAAACGGAAGGGGCTGATGTATCGCTTTTCTGCCCATCCTACATAGATCACTTTACATTCGTAGAAACTGAGCTGGAGGAGAAAGGGTGGGGAAAAGTCATGCACTCTTGATTAGAGCCTATGACAGCCCCTTTGTCCTGTTAACCCCCGCCGCACTAAAACATTATGGCGACATTGGGTTCAGGGGTTCATGGACGGAGGAGGATTTCACCTAATGAAATAAGATTCAGCACAAGGGACACATCCTACTGAATGTAAGTAAATGTCGCTAGTGCTAATTTTGGGGTTTTCTGTTTTTTTTGGGTTTTTTTGGCTGTAATGAGGCTTTAAAGCTGAAGTTTATAATCTGCTTATACTTTGCCTTCCCTGGTTTTTGAACACTCTTGCCTGCTACTGTGGCATTATGGCTGGTGCTTTGAAGAAGCAAAAATGCTGCGTTTTTAATTTTGGGCGGACAAGGTCTGTAATTAGGTGACTTTTTCGTCTGTGAGAGGGCGTCTGGCCTTTGTCTGATACTAGACTTGTAGAACCTAAAACGGTAGCGTAGAGGAGTGGGTATTTAGTCTGGTTGTGTCTTGTGGTCAGTGATGTCATTGGGTTCATCCTGACACAGCTGGAACAGCAACCAAAATTACTCAGCTTGCCTTCTGCAGGAATTCTGTTAACTCTTTTGCTGCTGATTGAACATGTTTAGCTAGGATTTTTTTGTACTAATCATGTACACATATAGTGAGAAATATTTCAGCAAGAGAATATATCAATCAATATATATTCTACCTTCAGACTTTTAACTATGCTGTCTGACTGTAATCTCTAATTGTTGCAGTGATCCAAAGAGAAATGCAACTTAAAGGTCAACAGCAACCTTCCAAAAATACAACCTTTACCCTAGATGGCAGGAGGCAATAACTCTAACTGAATGGATTGGTGTTTGCATAGGTCAATCTGGTCATGAAGGACCCTGCTGTTTGTCAACCAGTAAAAACGGTCTGCGCCCATCTCATATGGTTTTTCAAACTCGGCAAACTGTCTAAGTGCCTTCTAGGGTATGTTCTAGTGGAGGGTCAACCAATTTAAAGTTGAGCAGGCACATGCATAGTTTACTGGGCTTACAGGATCAACCTGGGGGCAGGTTATCTCAGCTGGTTGTCAGACATCATAATTATGCAAAATTATGTTGGTGAAGCAATGGACCTATGAGTATAATGAATGAGTCAATGAGTATAATCTGATCCGATCTCCAGCCTTAAGAGCAGCTCTCTATTACACAGGATATCCCTAAGGGTCCCTGCGGGCAGTCAACAAAGTGCAAAATATGAGAGTGCTACACAAGTTTAAAATAAGTCCAATATAGATTTATTGGGAGGTCAACAGATAAAAAGCAGTAGGTCATATGTTACTGATTATGACTGATCAAAGACATATGTATACATTTAACTGGTTATTCTGCCTATTTTTCACTCACTAATCCAGGGGTGTCCAACCTATGGCCCATGATGGCCATGAATGCGGCCCAACACAAAATTGTAAAACTTACGTTAAAAAATTTTGATTTTTTTTTTTTTTATTTGGGGGGGTTGGTGTGTTTTGTAAAAATGTATTTACACTAGGCAAACACATGCGGCTGAAGGAAAATGTGACATTGTCTCTTTGTTGGACTTTTCTAAGTGTTTTCTTGCCGCCCAAAAAAATCTCCCACTCTTCACAGTCACGCCTTATTCATGTCATCTGTTTTCAGCAGCACCTATATTTGTGGGCAACTAATTTGTAAGGATGAAGCACACGAAGGGCAAAATTAAAGCCAAAATATCTGATGAGCACCTTGATTTATTGAGAATTGTTACCACATCCATTGAACCAGATATTGATGAATACGCTTATCAAAACAATATTGGATATTAAAAACAAGTCAAATATCGCATTTGTTTTATGTTGCCCTCTTTTTATGATAAAAAGTAAAAAAAAAAAAAAAAATTTTTTTTTAGTTTTATTGGGTACATTGTCTGTATCTGTGATTGTAGATGATCACCTTGTAAAACAACCCATTCAGTTTAAAAATAGAATTGAAAGGCAAAACGTTTTTGTATAGATATAAAAAAAAACAATGCCCTTTTCCCCTTCCTTAAGAGCCCTTTCACACTGGGGCGGTTTGCAGGCGCTATTGCGCTAATAATAGCGCCTGCAAACCGACCCGAAAGTGACGCTGCTTGCATTCCAGTGTGAAAGTCCCGAGGGCTTTCACACTGGAGCGATGCGCTGGCAGGACAGTAAAAAAAAGTCCTGCCAGCAGCATCTTCGGAGCGGTGTGTATACATCTCCTTTTACCGCTCCTGCCCATTGAAATCAATGGGACGGCGCAGCTCTACCGCCGGCAAAGCGCCTCTGCAGAGGCGCTTTGCGGTGGTATTTAACCCTTTCTCGGCCACTAGCGGGGGGGTAAAACCGCCCCGTTAGCGGCCGCATACCGACGGTAAAACGCTGCTAATAATAGCGGCGTTTTGCCGCCGACGCCGCCCCAGTGTGAAAGGGCTCTTATAAATGATCACAATCCCTCTTTCTCAGCTGCATAAGAGCTGGGGGGAGTGTCAGGACAAGTGTGATAATTGGAGGAAAGCACACTGGCTTCCCAGCATAGCTAGAGAACTGACCATGCTATGCTCTCTACTACTTAGTGTGGTTAGGAAAGCAGAGGGACTAGCTGGAACACCAGTTATTTCACATAAAGGAAGCAATGCAAAGAGAACAGGATACTTTTCTCATACAAGTACATGGTACAGCAGGCACATATCAGGAATATGAAATGTTGGGGTAACAAACACTTTAAAATAGAAGTCCACCCAGACACTAAAATCCCTGCATCTACAGACATCCACGATCTAACCCTGTGAAGAATTCAGTATACATACCTTTTCTGAAGCAGATCCGACCCACTGTCGAGATGTGTGCAGAGGTCACAGCTGACAACGGAAGCCCTATAGTAAATCTATGGGTGACGTCACTCTCCATTCATTTCACAGCTGTTGTCGGCTGTGTCATCTGCAGAGCTAACTGCTGCTGAAGAATGGACCGAATCCGCTTAAAAAAAAAAAAAAAAGTGTGTGTATATACTGATTTCTTCTTTACAGGGCAAGATAGGTTAGTGTTAGATCGTGGATGTCTGTAGATGCAGGGATTTTTAGTGTTGGAGTGGACTTCTACTTTAACTTGTGATCTGCCTGACTTTTTCTGCTCATTGGCTATCTTTATTGTTCGTTGTATTTTATGTGTGGCCCAAGACCATTCCTCTTTTTCCAATGTGGCCCAGGAAGGACAATCTGGTTTATGTGTAAAACTATTTAATTTTAGATCTATCTACTAATTTTGTTTTAATGTTGCTTTGGTTTTTTTCCTAGCCCTGATGAAGAGAGTTGTGAGCCCTTGAAACTGATTTTATCTGTTGACCGTTTAAGATTAATATACCTTCTAGACTGTAAGCTCTCACGAGCAGTGCCCTCTGATCCCTCCTGTATTGATTTGTATTGTAGTTGCACTGTCTGCCCTCGTGTTGTAAAGCGCTGCGCAAACTGTTGGCGCTATATAAATCCTGTATAATATAATATAATAATAAAACCTTGTGTGGCGTGGTCATCTTTTCCATTTGATTCTGTATGTATCTGTGTCATGGCCAAGCTTGCTTCCATAAGTTCTGTTAGTTGTAGAGTCTTCCTACATTATTTATGTTTGAGGTTTGCCTGCAGAAAAGAGAACTTTCTTTTACTGCATGTGAAATATGCACGTATGCAAGAAGGATGATTAGATTTTACATCTTTAGAAATCAATGCAAACTCTGTTTTCTGCTTGTTTTCTTTCCTCTCTGGAGGTCTGGTCCTGTATGTGTCATGCACTCCGATCTAGAAGCCAGCTTGTAACTGGTTACCCTCTGACCAGTCATTTCTATAACCACATGTCTCCAGCATGACCTCTTCCAGCTGCACAGCTGTGCTGTCAATGTGGCATTTACCAAATGGGGGTAGGGAGGTAGCACTGGCCCCACCTGCCATAAATAAGGCTGACAAGTGATTCATCTATGGCTCGCATGCAAACCCCCCTTTTTTAAGAAGCTCTTGTATTTCCTGTTCTCAACTGCACTTTTATTTTCCACCTTGTAATCACAATTTTGTACAGTGACTTCATGCCAGAAGGATGGATTCGGTATAGCATATTTTGTTTTTGGCAGATTTAGCCCTGTATGCACAAATTTTAACCCTTGCGGAGAACACAGCATTTTCAGATATGGTTTCTGTTTGTTCTTGGGTGGGGACCAGTCTGCCAAAAAAAAAAAAAAAAAAGAGCTGTAACTTTCTTGATGCACTAAAGCAGCCCAAATTCTTGTAAAACCTTTATTTCGAAGGATGAGCAACAATATGAGCTCACAATGTTGGAAGTATTCATTACTGTCTTCTAAATCCCCCAATCATCTCTCCAACATCATACTGGAGCAGGATCAGGCCACTTACAGCCTGTCTTGCGTGCCGCAAAGAAACTCATATCCACAAAGTAATGATATCATATATACTCCTATTTTTTTATATTCATCAGTATAATACACTTTGAGACTTCAGATATTTAAAGTAGAACAAAAGGAAAAACTTCTTCCTTTTTATTAAAAAAAAAAATAAAAATAGGGAAGGGTTCTTAGAGGTTTATTTTTGCCATCTGTGCTCTATTGGGGAGGTTTCTCTTCACTTCCTGTCCCATGGCCAAGACGGTGTGAGAAAATCACTGGTTGCCCCCAAAATCAACAAACATGTGTCCCTATTGGAAGATATTCTTACTATTCCTGTTTTTGGGCACAGACCCAAATTTGGGATTTTGTTTTACTCTCACTTTTGATGATAATGGTAAACAGGACAAATAAGGTGAATCTACTGAACGGGCACAGATGGCAAAAAAACCCTGTTCTAATCCCTCTCCATTCTATCTAAAACTAAGAAAAAAGTTTTGCCTTTTTTATGCTTTAAGTGTTGCTTTACACACTGCTAGTGTTTTAGCTGTTAGGTCACTATAGCTCAATTTAGTGTGCGTTTTGTTTTTGTTTTTTTGTGATTTATAGTAAATTGCTATTAATTATATGCCCTAATCAAATTAACATTATTTTAAAACCGTATATTCTCAGATTGGTTTATTTAGATGCTGATTTACCCCTGGGTAGTATGACTTATCAGGACTGGTTGATTTTTTTCCTCCAAAAATGAAAGCATTAGGAGAATATAGATCTGTGTTGTAAGTTAGCAAACTATTTGCTGTTCAGATGCCCCACTTTATGTATTATATTGCCTCTCTAAAAGCTCGTTTTAGCGTGCGGCAGCCCTTGTCGGCCCTCTAAAAAGCAGGCTGTGGTGTATTGCTTTTCAGATGCATTTAACCGGTGGTGGGGAGGCTATATGTCCCCTTCTAATAACTTGTTTTATCCCTGAAAATGTCCATGCCCAATGAAGCTCATAAAAAACAAAAAACAAACGGCCATTTAACAGCCCATAAACTTCCCTCTGTTATCCTATGTGTCCATGCATACATGGACGTTTTTGGACATTTATCAGCAGTAGAGTTTATGGGCTGTCTTCTGAACGCCCTAAAATCGCATTCAGGAGTCGTTTTTCTGACCACAAAAAACGCTAAAAACTGCCAAACGCTGATAAATGCACAAAAACGCGGCTCACCAGCGTTTTTTAATGGTTTTTGATCCATTGAAAAAAATAAATGCTAATAAACACTATTGCAAAAACGTTAAACGTTGAAAGACTCGCTGCAAAGCTACTGGCGTTTTTTATAACGTTATTTTTACGTCCAGTGTGCCTAAAAGTGCAGCATTAGTATGCATACAGCTTCATTCCTTTGTTTAGGTGGGATGTTGGGAGCACGGAAATATTGTGACTCAACCAGTTGCTTTTTAGCAGCCATGGCTGCACATTTAATCAAGCCCTTAGTTCTATTCCCCTAATGGTTAGCTGTCCCTGATTTCTAAAGTCAACCTCAGGGTTTATATGATTAGAAATACAGTGGATATAAAAAGTCTACAAACCCCTGTTTTAAAATGTCAGGTTTCTGTGATGCAAAAAAAATGAGACAACGATAAATAATTTCAGAACTTTTTCACTATTTTAATGTGACCTATAAAAACTCGCCTAAATGAACACGCTTCCTTCGAACTAATGTTTGCTAAAGCCCATCTCGTCCAAGACAAATTCATCAACTCCTCTTGGTCTCCATGGATCTCGCATCCCTCCTACACCATACCATTGCCTTAGTGAAATAACTTTGTATCTACAACTAATACCTTCATACATACAACTGCATCACAACTGAAGTCATTCCTTTGTTGATTTGGATGTATGCTTTGGGTCGTTGTCATGCTGAAAAATGAAGTTCCTCCTCATGTTCAGCTTTCTAGCAGAAGCCTGAAGGTTTTGTGCCAATATTGACTGGTATTTGAAACTGTTCATATTTCCCTCTACCTTGACTAAGGCCCCTGTTCTCTGTTCATATTTCCCTCTACCTTGACTAAGGCCCCTGTTCCAGCTGAAGAAAAACAGCCCCAAAGCATGATGCTGCCACCACCATGCTTCGCGGTGGGCATGGTGTTCTTTTGGTGATGTGTAGTGTTGTTTTTGCGCCAAACATATCTTTGGAAATTATGGCCAAAAAGTTCAACCTTGGTTTCATCAGACCATAACACATTTTTCCACATGCTTTTGGGAGACTTCAGATGTGATTTTGCAAAATTTAGCTAGGTTTGGATGTTTTTCTTGGTAAGAAAAGGCTTCCGTCTTGCCACTCTACCCCATAACCCAGACATATGAAGAATATGGGAGATTGTTGTCACGACACAGCCAGTACTTGCCAGATATTCCTGCAGCTCCTTTTAATGTTGCTGTAGGCCTCTTGGCATCCTCCCCGATCAGTTTTCTTCTCGTCTTTTCATCAATTTTGGAGGGACATCCAGTTCTTGGTAATGTCACTGTTGTGCCAGATTTTCTCCACTTGATGATGACTGTCTTCACTGTGTTCCATGGTAGATCTAATGCCTTGGAAATAGTTTTTGTACCCTTATTCTGACTGATCCCTTTTAACAATAAGATCCCTCTGATGCTTTGGAAGCGCTCTGCGGACCATGGCTTTTGCTGTAGGATGCGACTAAGCAAATGTCAGGAAAGACCTACTAGAACAGCTGAACTTTTTATTTGGGGTTGATCAAAGGCACTTTAAATGATGGTAGGTGTGTACTGACTCCTATTTAACATGAGTTTGAATGTTATTTCCTAATTCTGAACACGGCTACATCCCCAGTTATAAGAGGGTGTGCACACATATGCAACCACACTATTTTAGTTTTTTTTTAGTTTTTACTTCCCCCTAAAAGTTTTTAGTTTTGTTTTTTTCAATTGAGTTGTACAGTTTATAGATCACATTAAAGGTGGAAAAAGTTGTGAAGTTAATTTTTTTTTTGTCTCCCCTTTTTTTTTATTTTTATTTTTTTCTACATCACAGAAACCTGACATATTTTAACAGGGGTGTGTAGACTTTTTATATCCACTGTAAATAGTAGCGCTAATAACTAAAATGCTCCAAAATATAAAGTGCAATTGGGCTACAATAAAGCGTGCCAACAATTTTATGCAACTAGTTAATACTAAAGTAACAGTCATGATAGCGACCGCATATTCTTATCAGAACAGTGAGTGGCCAACTTGAGTCCTGTAGACAGTTTACCCTCCCAGCGCATAAAAGCATAGCAACTAATCCTAGTGATTTTAGTGTGACATCAGTGCTCTGTGAGGCCAAAGGAAGGAGAATTGTAAGGAAGACACTGACTCGCATCTTGCCTACACATATGGATACTAAAACAGTGTTTCTCCAACCTCAAGATCTGCTAACACTACAAGCCTCACCTCTTGCATAACCTCCCAATGCCAAATTTCTATCAGAGTAAATTTGTCACGAGAGGAATATGGAGCCCTTGTTCACATCTGAGTGTCCTGTCGCTTTTAGCAAAACGTCTGTCACTCAAAAAAGTACATGAGATACATTTTAGGCACTATTGAGCGTTTTTGTCTCCATAGACTATGGAAACGCCAAAAAAGTATGACATGAGCTTTTCTTTCCAAGTATTTTGTTGCATGTTTTGTGCTTTTTAAACAGCAGCTACACACCTTTTTAGTTGAAAAACACCTGACAAAAGCTGCCAAAACGTGCAAGTCTGCTCCAAAAAATGCTCAACAATGCTTGAAGGGTGACACTTGGGTATGAATGTAGCCTTATAATAAGCCAATAAAGGTCACCACTTTAACGCTAAATCATTTGCAATCATTGATAGGTGCAGTATATTTTTGCGACATGTGCACCTAAGGTTAGTGGCACACTGCTGACACCTCGTCAGCGGCAGCATCCCTAAAGTGGTATGCCGCCTTACCTAATGGTAATCTAATGGTTATCTATTTTTTTGGAATCGAACTTGCCTAGATGCTGGCTCTAAAACACAGCTGATCGCTCAGTTACCAGCTCCCTGCTCAGGGAGCTCTTAATACCGTCAGTCACCGGCTCTCTGCTCCTGCCTCTCCTCGCTCACTGGAGCGCTGGGTTGTGGAGGGGGCGGAAACCACCAGCTCAGGCTTTGTGGCTCACTGAGAGGGTGAGCCGGGTGCTGGTCCAGGCATGTGGGCAGATCCCGAGCATATGGTCGCAGTCTTTCCTAAACCTGGATCGGCTCTGTGAAGTCAGCCAACAAAAATGGGTCACGGGAGTGTGGAAACGAGCTTTGACTCTACTTTTCCTCCTTCAAGCCATCTCACTGGTTTGGCTTGCCATTGGATTGAAGTTGACTTCTGTCACTGGCATTTGGAATGTGTGGGAAAATTGTTTTTAATAAAATATTTTGGTGTGCAGGGCTAAATGGCAATATGGTCTGATGGCTACGTGACCTATAGCAGTATTCCACAGCTTGTACAAATGGGGATGAGCTCTTCACATGTTCTGCTCTATTATGGGGGAGGGCATACAGTAGCAGCCAGTGACCATCAGTGAAAGTATTTACAGAGGTACTTGGCTGTATCTACACATTTGTGGCTTATTTGCACCAGATGTATAGCAGGCAAACTAAATCCATTCTTGTTTATCAGTAGGACCAGAGTTGAGCGTTGCAGGCCATTCTGAAAATAATGTACATACTGCAGTTTTTGTCTGATGACCTTCCTATTTAAATTAACCTTAATGGAGATTGTAAATTGCATTAGAAAGGATGTGATCGCAAACTGGTGTGAATAAACTCTCAGAGAGATGCATTGTCGTCTTCCTAATTTCCTGCTTCTCGGCATGCTTGTTTTCCCTTCCCCCAGTGCTAGAAGACGAATCCTGTCTGAGTGATGTTCCTCACTGCTGTCTAACCCCTACATCTGCTAAAGAACTTGTAGTTTTAGAACTACAAGAAATCAAAACAAATGCCATTCCCTACTGTCGTCAGAAAACCTCAATGAATGATGTTTAATGATTGCCTTTAAGCTTAGGCAAATCAGAATAATTCAAGCTGCTCAACCTTGACCCCGTAATATTTAAACTGACTGGATATCCCATCTGGGAAAGTCCACTACGCAGTGCAAGTATGCAGTAATTTGTAATGGGAGAGGCTGTAGCATGTGAAGGCGGAGTTGCTTGATCACAGCGCATGAAGTTCATTCATTGTTGGATCACAGCATTCATTCTCAAATGACAGGAGGGTTGTAGGGTAGAGAGTAGAGCAGTCAAACTGTTGCTTAGCTTTTCTTACCTTTTTAAACCAGGGGTGCTCAACCTTTTGAAGAGTGAGGGTCACTTATGTGATATGGTAACTGGTCGTGGGCCACAATAAAATTAAATGCTTTAGAATTTCAATTTTTTTTTTTTTTTTTTTATTTTGAATAGTATAATGAATATTTTCCCCTGCAGTTGCTAAATGCTGGCGGGAGGGAGAGGAAAAGAAGCTGGCTTTCAGCAGTTGCAGGAGGAAAATTGAGAGGATCGGTTCCTGTATATGCCACCCCTCCTGTCCAAGTGTAAAACCGAATGTGACCAGGGAGGCCGCACTGGCCCCCTGAAGCATGGGGCAGGTTTGCCATTGCGACCCCTGATGCTACACCAGTGGTTGGCAAGTCCTTACTGTTCTGAGCTCCATGTAAGGCTGCTTTCACACTGATGCGCTGCAGTTTACCTGCACTGCAGATGTAGCACAGTGCACCTGCGACTTTTCTGTGAACTAGCTGCCCTTTTCCATAGACTTTTATTATGTCTTGCGGGTTTGGTGCAATTTTTTAAAAGTGCACCAAACTCCTGCATTTAGTTTGAGGTTGAGGGCTCTGAGGGCCAACTACACTCGTACAAGGGAGATACTGCACATGCTTTTTCATTCCAGAGGAGTACATACCTCCCAAAAACAACCCTAAAGGCTTCTCTGTGTTTCAGCAGTTGTGTAAATTACAAATTATTTTCCTGTCCACTGGAGCTTCCGCATTATAAGCTAGGTGAAAGTGTAAGTGCTTGGCACTTGCTGTGGAACGGGGTTCTGAAAGGCAGCAGAGAAAGTTTAGACTATGCTCAACTAAACTAGAGTAAAGCTGTAAGGGATAGAGGGTTCATACATTCATCTCTAACCACTGATATACGAAAGCAGAAATGTCAATGGCTGTTTCCACATCATTTGTTTATTTCTTACAGGTATTTGTATATCGCTGACAATTTATGCAGCGCTTTACATATTGTACATTCACATCAGTCGTTAAACCACTTGAAGACCAAGCCTTTTCTGGCACTTTTTATTTACAAGTTTAAATACATTTTTTTTTTTTTTAATTTTAGCAGAGCCCCTACAGAATAAAATGGTAATCGTTGCAATCTTTTATGATGTTACGCAGAGTAAATAGATACCTAACATGTCACGCTTTAAAATTGTGCATGCTAGTGGAATGGCGACAAACTACGGTACTTCTCTATAAGCGAGGCTTTACATTTTTTTTTTTTTTTTTTATATACAGGTTACCTGTTTAGAATACAGAGGGGGTCTAGCACTAGAATTATTGCTCTTGTTCGAACGTTTGCGCAGTATCTCACATGTGTGTTGCCAACACCATCTACATGGGTGTGCAACTTGCGTATGTGTTCATTTCTGTGCACAAGCATGGAGGGATGGGGTGCTTTTACTTTTTTTTTTTTTTTTTTTTTATCCCTTTTATTCCTATTACAAGGTATGTAAACATCCTTTGTAATAGAAATAAGGATGTCCGGTCCTCTTTATGGAGAGATCTGGGGTCAAAAAGATAAAGAAAAATGTTTTTGATCCTTTTTGCTTTTAAAAAAACCATGGTTACTTCCGCCCTAGACCAGAAGTGACGTCATGATGTTGCACCAGCCCTCCAAGGCCACAGAGGCGATCAGAGATGATCTGGTCTCTGCTAGCCTCTGTGACCAGCCAGGCATGGTAAGCCAGACAAACACCGGTGGGAGGGGGTGGCACGTCTCCTCCTGCCACTTCTGAAAGCAATCCAGCAGCTAATGAGCCACTCGGACCACTTTCATGAGAAAGCCAGCCACTGGCTAAAAAGAAAATACCAGGGTTATGGCTGATCGCTTCAGCCATAACCCTGGTAAACCACTTGCAAACTGCAACGTGTGTGTGTGTGTATGTGTATATATATATATATATACATACTGTAGTCTGCAAGTGGTTAAGCTCAAAAGATTACAATCTCTAAATCTGGCCCTAAACTGATGAAAATTTTGATCTGTGTGTGTGCTTGACCACACCCTACAGAGTTCGATCTTTGATTACCTTTACTGTTGAAGAGACATGTTGGAAATGTTTCTCAAACAGTGGCTGGAGCCACTGAGCAGTGTATTCTGACAACGGTGGATGCAACTGTCAGAAGGCAATGTTCTGGTAGGGACAAAAATGGGGTGGATGGAGGGACCTATTCATTTTAATCGTTTAGCCTGCTGGCTGAAAAAAAATATATAAACTAGTCCGTGTATAGATGGCTCTTCGTTCCCTAACTCGCATGCATATACCTACTAGGACCTACCAGTGTGTCTTTGGAGTGTAGAGGAAACCCACACAAGCATAGAGAAAACGTGCAAAGTCCATGCAGGTAGTGTCCTGGTTGGGATTCAAACTAAGGCCTGGTTCATACTATTGCATTTTCAAATGCAACTTGAGTCGCACAGAATTGCATGACAGTAGAAATCATGTTTTTCAATGGTGCCCATTCACATCAGTGCAGCACAGCACGTTGCCATTTCGGGAAAGGGCCTTGTGCCACTATGGTGCGATCCCAGCATGATTTTGGCCCCTTAGACTTCAATAGAAATGCAACTGAAATGCTTGTACATGTAATTTGCTGCATTTTTTTTTTGATGCAATTTAAGTGCTTTTTTGTCATAGCTCATATGCTTATCATATGCCAAAACTAAAAATACAGTGGAATAAAAAATGCAACCAAGTCGCACTACAAAATCACGCTGAAAATCTGAACAAATTGCAGCCACAGTAGTGTGAACCTAGTCTAAAGAACCCTAGAGCTGCAAGGTAAAAAAAAATACCAGTTGCTGCAGTTATGCGTTTTAAGTGCCTGAAATTGTCCTAATAATATGCTTTCTGACCTCCCCTGTTCAGTCTCCCTTAGGCCGGGAGAGGGAGGGTCATCAGTAGCATCCAACCAGGCTGTGCTACAGTGCTTATGTGCTAACACTAGGAGTAGAGTGGTTAATTTTCTTTCCTTGTCCAGTCAGCAAGTTAGGTGTGTGCCCAGCTTGGAGCTGCATGAGTTCCTAGACATACAGTAGCTATGCTGTCTGACAGAGGTGTCTCACTGCATATAATTACAAATCCTTTCACATGCAAAATAGTACTGATATAGTTAGTTGTGTTTGCTTTAATGCGTTTATGACTTTGCCTGTAAATGACAAGTCCATGGGTCATTCCTTTTGTAGAACGTCATCAGCAGTGTACAGATACTTCCCTTTTTGTTTGCCTAAAGGTGATTTTCGGACTTTCAAGCCTTCGCGAGACATTCCCAAGTGGCTGTGCTAATGACAGCTTATGTATAGACAGGGTGGTACTATGTATAAGTATCCTATTATCTCACCCTTGCCTCTACAAAGCAACACAATTCTGAAATATTTCTGTTTCACGGAGACATCTGTCACGAATACATGACCTGAGGACAGGTTAGTATTAGCAAAAGCTAACATACTTCACGGATTACTGTACACACAAGTAATTGTTTCTCTGCTAACAGCAGACAGCAAAGGCTAATTGTTTCTCAAATAGCTTTCCGAAAGGTTTTTGGCTTTGGGAAACTCCACTATTGTAGAAATACAGCAACCTAAAGCTATACAGTTCTTTTGTATTCTTCAAAATTGAATAGATTTGGTTTAGAACTACCTACAATGTATTATCATTATTATATATATTCATGAGCCAACATATGCTTTGATTTAAAACCGCTATTAAAGTGGAACTTTTATCAAACTTTTTTTATAGTTTCTGCTAGAGTAGGCAATAATTAATGCCCTCTTATTTTTGTTTTCAACAAAACAGATCAATTTTTTTACAAAAACATGTAATTATTGGTTAAGTAATTTACTAGGTCATGTGTGCACAGTGACTTTTGTTACATACCTAGTATACACTGTATAAAAGGATTGTGCTTTTGAGATCGCTCCATTACATTCTGACCATGACACCAGAAATCTCAAAAAACATAGCGTCTGTGGCATAAGACTAAAGCCTCATACACACGATCGGATTTTCCGACAGAAATTGTGTGACAGACTGTTGGTGGAAAATCCTACTGTTTTGTATGCTCCATCAGAAAATTGTTGTCGGATTTTCTGCAGACAAATGTTGGATGGCAGGCTTTAAAATTTTCTGTGGACAACGGTCAGTTGTCGGGTTTATCGATCATGTGTACACAAGTCCGTCAGACAAAAGTCCAAAGTACAAACACGCACGCTCGGAATCAATGCTCACCAAACACATTAGCAGAAGGTGCCCAAAGGGTGGCGCTGAAAAGCCACGTAGTGCGTCACTACGTTCGTGTTTGTTGGCCGACAATTGGGTGTCGTTTGTACTCAAGACAAGTTCCTGGTCAACGCCCTTCGGACAAAAGTCCGAGGCTTTGTCTGCGGAAAATCCGATCGTGTGTACGAGGCTTAAGTCTCCCAAAGACTTCAACCAATACAAATCTGCCCTCCAAAAATACAATTCTTGCCTCCACACTGCCAAGCAGACCTATGTCAACACTCTCATTAACACCTTCTTATCCAGCCCTCATCAACTCTTCTCTACTTCATCCCCCACTACCTCCCCCCACTAACTCATTCACTGCCCAGGAGATTGCTTATCACTTCAAAAATAAAATTGATACAATTTGTGATGAAATCTCCACGCTACAGGTATCTCCCCCAGTTAACACCCCATGTCAACAGGTACAATTGACACTCCTCTTATTCAAACCTGCTACTATAGATGAAATTGCTAGACTCTTTTCTAATGCCCAACTAACCACCTGTCCCCTGGACCACATTTCCTCTCAAATACTACGGTCACCCTCTGACACTATCCTACACTCTCTAACCCACATCCTAAATCTCTCCCTCTCTTCTGGCATCCTCCCCAATGCTCTAAAACATGCTCTGGCCACCCCCATACTTAAAAAGCCATCCTTGGGCCCTACCAATCTTAACAATCTAAACCCGATCTCCTTACTCCCCTTTTCCTCTAGACTCCTTGAACGCCTGGTCTACAACCGAGTGACCACCTCAAAAAGAATAACCTTCTTGATCCCCTTCAGTCTGGATTTCGCCCTCAACACTCCACAGAAACTGCTCTTCTAAAACTCACAAATGACTTACTAACCACAAAAACCTACACCTACTTCTGAACCCTTCAGCTGCCTTTTGATACGGTTGACCACCCCCTCCTCAAAAGAAAAAAAACATGTTACTCCTTCGGTCTCTGACTGCTCTCTTTGGTGGCTCTCATCTTACCTATCCCAACACACCTTTATTGTCATTTACAATTCTACTTCCTCCTCTCCTCTTCCCTTCTCCATTAGGGTCCCACAAGGTTCTGTTCTTGGACCTCTTATTTTCAATCTACACCTCTTCTCTGGGTCAGCTGATTGTCTCACACAGCTTTCAATATCATTTCTATGCTGACGACACCCAAATCTATCTCTCCACCCCTCAACTCATCAGTCTCCTCACTTGTCACTAACTTATATCTGTTTGGATGTTGCACCACTTCCTCAAACTCAACTTTTCCAAAACCCAGCTCATAATATTTCCTCTCCCACGTGCCTCTTCCCCTGACTTCTCTGTCAAGAGCAATGACACAACCATCCACATGTGCCAGGGTGCTAGGCGTTATCCTGTACTCTGAACTCTCCTTTTGGCCCCACGTCCAATCCCCTTCTAAAGCTTGCCTCCTCAACCTCCGCAACATCCCCAAGCTATGTCCCTTCCCAACCAATGATTTCACTCCCTGGTTATCTCTTGCCTCGACTACTGCAACTCCCTCCTCATTGGCTTACCTTTTTAAATAGACTATCCACCTTCAGTCCATCATGAATACTGCTGCCAGACTCATCCACCTTACAAACCACTAACCGACTGCTACCCCTCTCTGCCAATCCCTCCATTGGCTGCCACTCACCCAACAAATTAAATTCAAAATTCTAACAATAAGTTACAAAGTCATCCACAACTCTGCCCCCAGCTAAATCATCAGCCTAGTCTCAAAATACCAACCTAATCGTCCTCTTCGTTCCTCCCAAGACCTCCTGCTCTCTAGCTCCCTCATCACCTCCTCCCCTATTCACCTCCAGGACTTCTGCCACACCTCTCCGATCCTCTGGAATACCCTACCCCAATCTGTCAAACTATCTCCAAATCTATCCACTTTTAGGTGATCCCTCAAAACTTTTCAGAGAAGCCTACCCTGCCTCCACCTAACAACTGTTCTTTTATTTTATTCATCAGCTCATCCCTCAGTTATTACCCTTTCGTATCACTCCCTCCCTCCTAGATTGTAAGCTCTAATGAGCAGGGCCCTCTGATTCTTCCTGTATCGAATGATATTGTAATTATATTGTCTCCCTACTGTTGTAAAGTGCTGTGCAAACTGCCGGAGCTATATAAATCCTGCATAATAATGTTTTCTTAGATTTACAGGACTGAATATTGTTCAAAGTTTAGGGTATTGCACATTTACCAAATACTGTGTATATAGTGTCGCCAATAGGTTACTCATTGCAGATCTACCCTGTAAATATGATGTATGTGGTTTTTTTTTTTTTGTTTGTTTGTTTTTTGTTTTTGTTTTTAGCTGTAAATGATTGGGTTTCATGATCATGGAGCATTATCATTTATTCCATGAATATGTTATCATTTAACATGTACATCTCCGTATCCTTCATTTTAGGCAGAACTTGACCCTATGTTCAAAATACTAAATAATGTAGAATTAATATATTTAGCCTTTCTAAATGATAGGGTTTGTAACTCATGGCATTGAAGGAAGAATCATGTTGTAACAGTAGCTCTGCCAATGAAAACAGTGCTGTAGACGCAGCCAGGCTCTTACAATACAAGGCCACGATGAACACAAGCTTCAGCAGTTTCCCACCAAGTGCTGTGTTTGCATAATGTTACATGCTGAACCTCCCTTGCAGGCTCTAACAAGCTGGATAATATTGCTAATTATAGTGGTATTACCTATTTACAGTAGTTTGGAATATCTATTATTTATGAAGTGTATACAAGGCTTTCTTACCAAAGTTTTTAAAGAGGAATTCCAGGTATGGATATTTTATACATGGTTACGTTGGTCCGGCTTGGACCATTGTAACTATGCATATACCGTACCTGGCCGATGGAAGCCACTGAATTGCACCCTGCTGCTCATGTAATCTCCACTTTCCAGTTCTCGTGAATGCTTTGCATTTTCTGAATACATGCAAAGAGTTCTATGATTTGACAAGGTGAAAAAGCGAGGTGGTGACATCATACTGTCCACCTAGTGCAATCAGAGACTGCTTTTCATTCTTAAAAAAAAAAAATGCAAAGCATTCTCCAAAAGCACCCATGGTGAGCAGCTGACCAGCTGTGTCCAGAATGCAGCAGGGTTGCTGCTCAGTACGGGACCCGAAATCAAGTGGAAATCAGTAGCCATATCCACTTTAGTGATCAGGTGATTGGCCGTGCAATCTCTCAAACTCTCTGAGCTTGAAGTGGAATCTCTGAGCTTGAAGTTTAAAAAACAGACAATGAGATTGGGTTCACACATGTGCGGTGCAAATTGAAGCTCTGTTTTCATTGCTAATTGAGAAAGTAGTTGTTTGAAGTTTCAGGTCAGCATTGCATCAGTATCAGGTCAGCATTGCATCAGTATCAGGTCAGGTTTACATCCATATCGGATCAGGATTTTATCCTGTTCACAACTGAATGACGTGTCCCGTGAGCGATTCAGAGCGTTCCCATAGGAATCAATGGGCCTGAATTCGCACCTGAGCTGGACCGCACTGCTCAGAAAACTGACAAGACTTTTTTTCAATTTGCACTGAATCCGCACTCCAGCTGCACCGGACATACAGTATGTGAATAGGCACAATAGAAACAATGTCCTTTCACATGTCATGCAAATTGAATGCGGTTCAAAACGCATCCAGTTCGCATGTGTGAACCTAGCCTTAAGCTTTGGTTTTACTGACTGCCCACCTGCACACAGACATGAAGCCGCCCAGGGCTGTACGCATGCCTATGCTTCATGGCCACGGCAAAAAGGTACGATACTGTTGGTGGGCATTACCCCGGACCAGCTGGACCCATGCAAATATATGGGGCTGCCCTGCAACCATGTGATTGTGACAAAGTGTTTTAAAATGTTAATCGGGAGTGGAGGAGGCGAGGGCTGCTGCTAGGGGTGCAATGGATCAAAAAACTTACGGTTCGGAACGTTCCTCGGATCAGGAGTCACGGTTCGTTTCATTTTCGAGTCAACAAAAATAAAATCTCCCCCACTGTAATAATATGTTAGCAGGGTATTGCAGGGTATTGTCAGGGCATGGCAGAGTATTGGCACTGCTGCCATCCGATCTCTCCCCTCCCACTGTATAGATCAGTACACAGAGGGGAGAGAGGAACCGGCGTCATAACATGACGCCAATCTGTTTACAATTGATTGCTCCGTCATTTGATGGAGCGATCACGTGGTAAATGGCCGCCGGGTGTACCAAGATGGCCGCCGCTCCGGAGCTAGGCCGAAGCCACGGCCTTTCCTAAGGCCGAGGCAGCGGCGCGCTCCGCGGAGCGCATGTGTACCAATCCGAACCGTTCGAATCGCGGATCAGTGACGATCCGTTGCACCCCTAGCTGCTGCACATGTGAATAAGCCCTTAAAGGGATGATTTATTTAGATTAATGAAAATTAAAATCAGTACGAAAAAGTTGATATTGCCTTAATCACCATTAAAAATTGTTTAATTTTCCTACTAATTTAGCTATATCTCCATTTTATTTTTATTTTTTTCTCTCAGGTTCTTTTCACTGGCTCTCCAAGGCTGGGTTTCCCCCATGCAATTCACATGGCAGGAGATTGTGACCGGATCTCAATGGAGCCAGTTCACACATCTCTGGAGCGGATTGCACTGCACAGAGGTCCTGTGCGTCTTTGGCTCCGTTTCAGGGCCGAATTCAGGCAAAAATTCAGACCGGACTCGTCCCTGAAACGGAGAACATGGACACACCGGACCCCTGCATGAATAAACTATTTAAAGACAAGACCCAGAGCAGCTATAAATAATCATATGGTTTGCACTAAATATTTCTAAATACTCTATATGATAAATGTTTCCTATGCTATATATAAACAAGTGTCAACTTTTAGAGAGGAAATATGGCACACATGGGACAGAAGGCATTCCATTCACAAATATTCAATCTGGGAATGGTGGAGCTGTTTCCAAAAGCAACCAGTTTCCTGGTGAAGTAAAACCTGGCACATTCTCATTCGTACATTCAATGCTAATGCTTTTAACATTTTATTTTGGAGCAAATGGACTTTCCTGAACAAAAACCATAAATATTTATAGAAATTCATTCCTTCGAGAATTCTTTCATCCTGATCCTTCAAATTTTCTTGTCGCTGTGGCCAAAAATGAATACTGATTTGACCCCACTAACAGACAATCGAATAAACCTTTTTAAAACAAAAAAATCCTAAAACATTTTTTCTAGTGTATTCATTAAATATATATTTTAGGGATGACCATACTGTGTTTTTATTTTTTATTTTTTTTGTACTCCACCGTCTTAAATTTTACATGCTTGCCGTACCACATGCCCATAATTGCATCACATTTGATTTGTGAGACTTTTTTTCCACAAGTTATCTGTATTTCACAACAATCGCTCATCCTTCCTGAAAAGTAAAAGCTGAGATAAAATCTCAGCTCTATAGAGAGATCATTGTTGTTTCAGTGGATTAGAGCTGACTGGAAGACTTCAGCAAGAGAGAGAGGAAGAGTAAAGCCAGGTACACACTTCTGTATATTATTATTAATATCATTTTTTTTTTCCAACCGTTGGGTTGAATGAAAAAAAACTGTCAGCTCCGATCGGAGCCGCTGTATTAACTATGGAAAGTTAGTATAGCAATCTCCCCCGCTGAGCTGTTGTGTTCCAACAGGGGGATGACTGTCTGACTGGGTCACGGGCAAATTTCGAGTTTTTTTTTTTTTCTTTTTCTAGCGGCCGAGGTCTCCCGACATGGGCCTGTGTGTACGGGGTTTAGGGAATAGTTAGACGCAGCCATTAGCAGCTCTGCTAAAGCTGACCATACATGCATCGAATGGATGTCTCCTGACATCAAATCCAAGATGGTGGCAACAGCAGCAGTCGCCGAGCATTGGGATGTCCACACAAGGGAGGTTTTTACAGTTAATTAACATGCATAAAATATTTTAAATTCACATATAATCTTACTGGAAGATTTTATATTGAAATGACTGATCTGGTGACAGGGTCTCCTTAAACAGTTTATTACAATTGTGTACTCCCTCTAAATGTCCGCTCCTACTCTTGGATAATCCTGGCATCATTCCAAGTACAGACACGTCTTTGAAACCGAAATGCCTTGGTGGGTCTGGTTTATTCTGCTGTTATGGATGTATAAATGTAGGTAACATCAGTTGTGCCAGTGAAAAAGCATTGGATTGCCATAAGCAGTCAGTGTTCTATATAGCAATATGATTTGTCCATGCATTTATAACACTTTGGGGCATTATGGAAAGGGCCATAAAATAATTGCTTTTTCCTTTATGTGACATAGAAAAGTGGTCTTGTCCAGAAAAAAAAAAAAATGGGTTCACTGGTTGGAAAAAAAAAATGAAGAAAAATGCAGCATGAGTGTGTGTATCGGCTCATTTCATTAATCTCAGGCTTGCACTAGAATTTAAAAAATTAGGTCAAGACATCTGACCCCAAAGTAACCACTTTTTTTGGGCCACCGTGTCTTATACTCCACTGATTGTAAACCGTGTTTAACCACTGGGGCCACACTGGAAATTAGCATTACTATTTGTGACCAATCCCTATGGTGTTTTGAGGCTTACTCTGGACCAACGAATCAAGAACATTAGGGTAGAACTAAAGGCAGAACTTCTTCTTTTTTTTTTTTTTTTTTTTTTTTTTTTACTTTTGGATAGCATAAGGGAGGGTTTTAACCCCGTCATTTTTTTTTTCCATCTGTGTCTCCATTAGATTTCTGCTCTATTCCTGTTATGGTTACAACTCAAATTTCAAATTTTCTTTCACCCTGAAAGAGAGGGTGAACCTCCCTAATGGGATCATAAATGGCAATAAAAACCTGACAGGTGTTCTAATCCCTCTCCACTCTATCCAAAGCTAAAAAAAAGTTTTGCCTTTTTAGTTATACTTTAATAACCTTATTAGAGAATACATCCTCAAACACAGGTCTGCACTGGGAGCTCTCATAAATATTATATGCTATATGATGTACCACCCAGAACAGATTTTTTTTTTTTTTTGCTACAGTAGTTTAGTTAATATATATCTCCTAAATTGTTTTCCTTGCCTTTTTTGTGCAAATAACAGCCAGTGTGATAAAGTGGCAATGAATCAGGCCTGTGCCAAATATGCTGGCAGGTGGTTAGGTAGAAGTTCAGCAGTGGGGAATGTTTGTACAGTAAGGCGTTACTGTGTTGTGACTCGACACACGTAACCATTTCTTAAAATATTTATAGGCATTTGTGTTTATTCACCCACATTTTATTAAGCAATTTGTAGTTCTAGGGTGGTGGCAGGGTGGTTTTTGCTGTGGGTGGTGCTCTGCAGAGATGCTCGGAATTTATGTTTATGTCCACCGTGTGTAGGAATGTTGTAGGGCTTATCATTTTAGCCACAGGCAGGCTCTAAGGGGCATGTTAAGTTACAGCGCATCTATAACCTGGAGGTGCTGGCTTTCTTGACCGGTAGACTGCTGGCCATCTTGGGGTGGCAACTGGGTTCCAACAGCCAGCAACATTAAAGTTCTATACATTGGCATGGCAATTGAACAAGATTTTTAAGGGCATTCAAATTAAATGTTGACTCTCTATGATGGCGTCATTGAATGCTTTGACAAATGATTTTTCTGACTTTACGTATCACGTACTTTCCTGTCCTCGATCCACTGAGATATTGTTGGCATAGCCAGTTGCCTAAATCTTTGACTATGTCCACACATGCACACCTATTTATTTCTATGGAGAGCTCTGGAGTAACACTCCATGTTCCCCAGTGTTCATACTACATACTTCCTGCTCAGTCCACTTCTCTCTCCATGGACATAAAGTTTCCAGGGTGCCATTTTCTCCCTGCTGGTGCTTGAGTCATGCTTGCATTTCCAACTTTCCTTTTGAAGTCAATGGGCAGCCTAAATCTGGCCACAGATGGATTGAAATTTGGGTGTTTCGGTCCTTCTCTGGCAGTTCCCACTCAATAGAAGTCAATCTATTGATCAGCGGACTGCAGAGCTGATCAGTGTATTCTGACGGTGGTGGAGAGGAATTCAAAGTAAATATGAAATGGTGGCATAATCGTTGGGATTCACATGTTTTTTTTCCTTTATTGTAAGCTCATAATACTTTTTTATTACACTCAATACATTTTTGTTTTCTGTTCAGGTTTGTCCTATGTACAACATATCTCTCTTTTGTATATGAATTGCCACCCTGCCAGAATGCTTTGAAGAGAAAGAAGCCCCTCCAGATTCCTGAGTTTAATTCAAACCATTCAGCCGTTTTAAAAATAAAATTACTGAAATAGAGTATACACCACAAGGTGTCTACTTTTACCTTTATTTGCTAGAAAATGCCTCTGTGTTCCCTTCTACATCTAGCATTAGTATGATAGTAAGTACTTGTTGTCCCTGTTCTACATGCCATCCAACTATCCTTAGGCAGTACCGTTACTTTTCTTGTGTGTTTAATTGCCCTTGTAAAACCCCAGAAATGTAGACAGTCTACATTAAAAAGACTGCATTAGCTTGAACTTCTGGAAGAACATCATCTAGCTAGTACATCAATAATCATGACTGCAAACATTGTATACGCTCTTTATCAAACTTTATCAAAGCTTAATAGTACTCATTTTACAAGTGTTTTTTTTTTTTTCTCTTTTGTAGATTCAACGTAAACAATGAGTGAGCCATTTGACTGTGGTAGCTGTAAGGAGTCTCTCTATGGACGAAAGTACATCCAGATGGAAGAGGGCCCTTACTGTATACCGTGTTATGACAGCCTGTTTGCCAACACATGCGATGAGTGTAAGGAGCTGATTGGCCACGATTCAAGGGTAAGAATCTTTAATAGAGACTTTTTTCTTAAGGTGTTCCATGAAAAATATACATCCCTTGATGTCCTATCTTAGCAGAGTTCCTTTAGTTGTGGGATATGAGAGAAGGAGTTTTCTGTGTGCCCAGATCACAAATAACCAAATTATAAAAGAATTTAACCCTTTAATGCCATCTTCCAGCGGTGGTTTTTAATGTCCGGGAGGGGTCACATGATCAGGAGCACATCCGACTGTACATTTGTAACACGTGTCAGCAAAATCTCAGTGACTTTAATTGAGCACTACACATTGTCGTTCAGAGACCATGCTTTACCTGGATTGCTGTTTTCTTGTCATATGCTATGTTTGCCATACGAACTGGTGCATTTTACAAGGTTGAGCCAGGCATACATGGATCAAAATTCGGCTGGTTCAGCAGGGACTGGCCGTATTTTAATCTATGTACGGGCAGGCTGGTTAGTTTGACTTGTGTACAAACAGACTGTTGGTATATTTTCTCTTGATTAGGGCAACGCACAACACCTTAATCAGGGATGTGACAAAGGGGCCCTGCATAGCTCCAAAACTTTGCACCTTGATCGGTACCTTCCCTCGCTCCACTCAGCAGAACAAGCAGGGTTCATACTGGGGAGACAAGCTAGCGATATTATCCGTAGGCTCCTGCATCTTAACCATATTGCCAAATCCAAAGGACTAGCCTCTGTGTTCCTCTTTAGACTTGGGTTCAAGCCCTTTATCACAAACCTTAAACTTTTATTAAACATTCAAGGTTCCACTCTGCTAGATTCTCTCAATTCTGACTGGCATTCATCAAGGCTGTCCTTCCCCCGCCATTCCTCCTGACTATTGAACCACTTAGTCTTCTCTTCAAACATAACACTGACACCTGCGGACTAGAGTCGGCTATCATCATAAGCCTTGCCAGTAACCTTTAGTTCCTAACCAAACCAGTCACCAACCCCATCACATACAATTCATTAGAATCAGTTTTCAAAGGTATGCTTGATAACACTTTTTGTGACCTAGGGGATGGGATGTCACAAACTTTGCAAATTTACACACTTCATACGATCTCATCTCATTTCTTTTCCCTCTTAATCATGCCTAGAAGTGGAGTGCCTCTTTAATAACCTAATATCAGGCTCACTACATTTTTATTTTCTTCATGAATTGCATTTTTTTTTGTAGATTTGTATCTAACACTGTGGGTGATAATGTACATTAAATTAAATGGTTGTTGTGTTAGCTTTGTGCTTATATATTTTGCCCCCACTTATAGGAACTCTACTACGAGGATCGTCATTATCATGAGAACTGTTTTCGTTGTTTCCGATGTGAACGTTCTTTGGCAGATGAGCCTTTTACGTGTCAAGATGAGGAACTACTGTGCAATGATTGTTACTGCAGCGAATTCTCCTCCAAATGTGTCAGTTGTGAAAAGACAGTCATGCCAGGTACCTATAGACAATAACACATTTGTACTTTTCCTTAGCATTAAAATCCAAGACTTCGTAAACTTCTTCCTGACTTTCTCAAAGCTCAAGATATGTAGAAGTAGACACAATTATAAAAGCATGCAAAAAAAAAAAACTGTTGTTGGGTGAGGAACCAGTGGATTAATCCCTTACCAGTTTCTTATTTTGCTTTGAAAGTTCAGTGACAAAGATGTCTGTGCTGCTCCTATTCTTGTTGAAGGTAGAAAACCCCTTTTAAATAACTCATGAAATGCATTTAGCTCACAAATCTTAAACCTAATTTGATGATGATTCATAACGACTACATTGACCTTATTTTAGTCCTCGTCATGATTCACAATTCAGTTTTTTGGTAAGGGTGCCAAAACTGTCCAAAAGAATGATCAAGGTTGTGAAAATTCATGCTGTCCAAACATAAATGGCCAGGATAAACTGCCTAAAATCGATACTAAGGTAGAAAAAGATAGCACTTGCATATCTGTAAACAGTATTTGTTTTATATCACATAAAGATAACTCTTTAAGGCTGGGGTCACACTATTGGGAATTTTTCCGCATCCAATTCGCATGTCAGGAGATTGTGATTGGCTCTCTATGGAGCCGGTTCACACATCTCCGGAGTGGCTCCGATGTGAATTCCAAAGGGGTCCTGTGTGTCTTCTGGTATGTTTCAAGTCAGAATTCAGCCAAAAACTGAAATCGGACCTGAAACGGTGAACAGGGACGCACTGGACCCCTGCTGTGAGCTGCTTCGTGCTGCAGTATGAACCCAGCCTAATAGTCCTGTAAAGTTTTTATAATAGAACTTTGCCTTTTCTATAGCAGTTAGACTTTTTGCTATATTTCAGGTAGGTTTACTACTAAAATAACAAACTACTTGACACCCATCTTCTTCTCCTTCTTCTTTTTTTTTTTTTTTTTTTTTTAATTTTCTTTGTATAAAGTCAGTAAAAGTAAAGTTATCAATGTTAGGATGTCCTTGGCACAGTTTACAATAACCGAGGGAGAGCCAAATTGCTGGGAAATGTTTAACAGAATGTCAGTACAAAGCAGAATCTCTCTAAGTATGACTTCATACTCCTTTAATCCTTACATGAATATTATGTATATTCATTTATCTAGTATCAACATACTCTGTAGAGAATAATGAACCATTTACATCTATGTGCACCCCAGAGGAGCTTAGAGTCATTTTCCATCAACACTCATATATCGTGCACGGTGTCTGCTGGGTTCAAGGAGTCTTAACCGCAGTAAATGTTTGAACAATAAGTCTACTTTACTTTAAGTGTATTTAACGACTTCAATACCGAACACTTTTACCCCTTTTCTGCCCAGGCCAATTTTCAGCTTTCGGCACTGTCGCACTTTGAATGACAATTGTGCTATCATGCAACACTGTACTCCAACTAAATTCTTATCACTTTGTTCACACAAATAGAGCTTTGTTTTGGTGGTATTTAATCACCGCTGGGTTTTTTATTCTTGCTAAAACAGGCCAAAATTTGGGGGGAAAAAACATGTTTCTCTTGGTTTCTGTTAAAACTTTTTGCAAATAAATAATCTTTCTTAATGAATTTAGGCCAAAATGTATTCTGCTACATTGCTTTGAAAATAACCCAAATTGGTGTATATTTAGTCTGTAGGAAAGATACACAAACTATGGTATATATCAATCCCGATGTACTGATTGTATTTTACTGAATTTAAATTGATTTCAGTTTGTGTTTTGTTGTAATTGGCCATGCTGATCACATGACACAGATGGGCCGTGATTGGCCCAGTCCTGTGCCATGTGATCATTGTGACCAATCACAGCTAGCAACACAGTGAATGGCTTGAAAGAAAACCATCCATTGTTTACAATGGTCATGTGACCTGCTGTGATTTGGTTAAAGTAGTCACATGGTACCGGAAGCGGGCTGCTACAGATCACGCTGCTGCATGGCCCCGTGTGAGGAGTTATTCGGGAGGACGTCATATGGCATTCACCCGGATTGACGAGAGGCCCACCCTGGTATCATTCGATCATAGGCTGGAACCATTTAAAACCATAAAAAAGATTGAATTTATTGCAGCTTTCCAGCCCATAGATGGAGGTGGGCTTTCCTGCTTTTGTTTTTATCTGGTAATCCTGTAGATCACGCACCCCTGTCCCTTTTTTATGTCTATGCTTTTTACTTCTTCATTGTATCTTTGGGGGAAGCCATGGTTGTCAAACAGGCTGGATTTTAACTGGATCTCCCTTTCTTCAACTTCACACATGGTGTATTGATGGGACTAGTAGGTATACAGTAATTTGTGTGTTTAGGCTCACATTGACAGGGACACAAGATCAGGTATTTTCTGTACTTGCTGAAAATGTTTGTAGCTCGAAAGGTAAGAACGAATGCAGCCACCATATCTAAGAACGGCTAAGCTGCAATATATAAATGTTTTTTTGAGTTTAGATCTGCTTTAACAGTTGATAAAGGCATTTTTTTAATTCAAGTGGTAAGATACAGTGGGGCAAAAAAGTATTTAGTCAGCCACCAATTGTGCAAGTTCTCCCACTTAAAAAGATGAGAGGCATACCTCAACTATGAGAGACAGAATGTGGAAACAAATCCAGACAATCACATTGTCTGATTTTTGAACAAATTTATTTGCAAATTATGGTGGAAAATAAGTATTTGGTCAATATCAAAAGTTCATCTCAATACTTTGTTATATATCCTTTGTTGGCAATGACAGAGGTCAAATGTTTTCTGTAAGTCTTCACAAGGATGTCACACACTGTTGCTGGTATGTTGGCCCATTCCTCTAGAGCAGTGATGTTTTGGGGCTTTCGCTGGGCAACACGGACTTTCAACTCCCTCCAAAGGTTTTCTATGGGGTTGAGATCTGGAGACTGGCTAGGCCACTCCAGAACCTTGAAATGCTTTTTACGAAGCCACTCCTTCATTGCCCAGGCGGAATGTTTTGGGATCATTGTCATGCTGAAAGACCCAGCTACGTTTCATCTTCAATGCCCTTGCTGATGGGAGGAGGTTTGCACTCAATCTCACGATACATGGCCCCATTCATTCTTTCATGTACACGGATCAGTCGTCCTGTTCCCTTTGCAGAGAAACAGCCCCAAAGCATGATGTTGCCACCCCCATGCTTCACTGTAGGTATGGTGTTCTTTGGTTGCAACTCAGCATTCTCTCTCCTCCAAACACGACGAGTTGTGTTTCTACTAAACAGTTCTACTTTGGTTTCATCTGACCATATAACATTCTCCCAATCCTCTTCTGTATCATCCAAATGTCCTCTAGCAAACCTCAGATGGGCCCGGACATGTACTGGCTTAAGCAGGGGGACACGTCTGGCACTGCAGGATCGGAGTCCCGGGTGGCGTAGTGTGTTACTGATGGTAGCCTTTGTTACGTTGGTCCCAGCTCTCTGCAGGTCATTCACTAGATTCCCCGTGTGGTTCTGGGATTTTTGCTCACTGTTCTTGTGATCATTTTGACGCCACTGGATGAGATCTTGCGTGGAGCCCCAGATTGAGGGAGATTATCAGTGGTCTTGTATGTCTTCCATTTTCTAAATATTTCTCCCACAGTTGATTTCTTCACACCAAGCTGCTTACCTATTGCAGATTCAGTCTTCCCAGCCTGGTGCAGGTCTACAGTTTTGTTTCTGGTGTCTTTCGACAGCTCTTTGGTCTTCACCATAGTGGAGTTTGGAGTGTGACTGTTTGAGGTTGTGGACAGGTATCTTTTATTCTGATAACAAGTTCAAACAGGTGCCATTAATACAGGTAATGAGTGGAGGACAGAGGGGCCTCTTAAAGAAGAAGATACAGGTCTGTGAGAGCCAGAAAAGCTTGTTTGTAGGTGACCAAATACTTATTTTCCACCATAATTTGCAAACAAATTCTTTCAAAAATCAGACAATGTGATTGTCTGGATTTGTTTCCAAATTTTGTCTCTCATAGTTGAGGTATAAATATGATGACAATTACAGGCCTCTCTCATCCTTTTAAGTGGGAGAACTTGCACAATTGGTGGCTGACTAAATACTTTTTGCCCCACTGTATGAAGGTTTTTGTAAAGCTTAGTTTCTTTGTGGTGCCATTTACTGGTAACACCCTTGCTAAATTAAACTTTTGTCTCTAGTTTTGCCATTTTTGCACCTCATGCTTTTTGCCACAGGTGTTGCTATTGCTTGTCTGCTGCTGTCTTCACTGAAATTAAAATCCAGATACACTTAAAATGTATGATGTGCCTGTTTTCAAAATTGGTAGATATCTGGTTCACAGAAAGCAAGCCATAGTTAGGTCACTTTTTCAGCTAACACCGTGGATGGAGGTTTTTTTGAACATTATAAATGTGGTGACTCATTTAAAACCAGCAGTAAAAATGACAAAACTCTTAGCAATGTTGAAAATATCCTCAAGGATGTTGGAAAATGTTTTTTGCTTAGGCCTGAGGCTTCTGAAATCATTCTTTTAATGGGCAGACAGATGAGTCATTGAAAGGAGACTTTCACTGTATAGGCATTTGTTAGTAAAAGTGTTGATAAGATTTTAAATGCATCTACCCAGAAAATTGTCACAAAAAATTCCAGCTGGTAGGAATATATTGCTGTCTCTATGGTATATGTGTTATCCAGTTTAGCCCAAGTATTTGCTTGTGTGCATGACTGGCTAAAGTGTCTAGTATTTTTACAGAGGAACAGCCAAGAAAGGGAGGTGCTTTTCTGTCCTGGCCAACTGGTCCTTTTTTATATGGTTCTCCTTCACCACTCTTATGTCTCTCGTCTGTCAGTCATAATGCACAGCATAGATGGCATTGACAGTATTGTTGGCCTTGAAAGAGTTAAGCGGGCCATAGATTATGCAATTTTATTTTCCTCCACCATGAGTGGAAGGAAAGAAAATTGCTTGATTCTCCCATCAACTCTGGCTCACACAGCGCTATTATGTTCTGCCAGCGGGGAGCATGGGGAGCCTTCCCTGCCAGCAGAACACAATGATTAGTGTTGCCGGCTTATAGCCAGCAGCACTAATTGTTCAGAAGAGACCCGTCAGACTGATTGTATACAAGTAGATTGATGGATTAATTTGTGTACAACCAGGGTGCCTATACATGGATCGAAATTCGTCCAGTTTCTGCTGAACCGGCCAAATTTCGATCTATGTACGGCTGGCTTTAATCACTAAAGTCTTCTAAAACAATGTAAGACTTCTGCATCCAAGGATAGGATTGTACCCATTTCAATAGGAAAAATAACACAATACAAAAACAAGCAAATCCTACTACTTGCGATAGATCTGGCTTTTCATGGACAGCTAATAAGTGTGATGGGAACAATAAATTGTTATTGCTACCAGGCGCAAAAACTAAATAAATGGTTATGTTCTGCCACACATTGCAAAATACGGCTGTGCTATCTAAATAAAAATATTGCTTGACAATCTTTTTGGAGGATAGTAAAATACTTTAGTGTGTGTTGTATCAAAGTAAAGATCTAGCCAAGTTGCAAAGACATTAAAAAACTGCAACTCAAGTTGACCCATGCTTACACTAGGCTTTTATCCAAAATGAGAATGCACATGGTTATTTATTCACAAAGCTCAAGACTGTAGACATATATACAGTGTTCCATGAAGTATATTTTGTGTTAGTCTGTATATAATTGTTTGTTTGGTTTATATTCTGTATCTTGAGATGTTTGATTACAAGTTGGGCGATGATGAGTTATGTTGTCAGTTAATTAAGTCACATTCTGCATTGTAATCTGGTTCATATCAGGCCGCACGTTTGTCTTCTGTGGGTTTAACTGAAGTAATATTCTGTTTCTGTCTTGGCTCTGAAGCTGATTTGTATTACTTAAAAGTCTTCTTGGGACAGGAGTAACAGGATTAAAGGATTCTCTGAGCTATAAATATTTTAAATTCCCTAAGCCCTTGTGGACTTTTCCTAGAAAACAGATAATTTTGTTCTCCCAACTTCAGGGTTCACGGGATATGGAAGTCAAAGCTGTAATGGGAAACAAGGAATAGTGAAGGGAGCCTGTTGCTAATATTAGATGGCAGGAGTATTTTTCTAGAGGTTATGCAGGGAAAGAAAATGTCAGATAACAATTTCTGTATTATGTCATCAGAATGCATAATTGATGCTCCAGTGAAGCAATGATATAATACAGGTGGGGTAGAATAGAGAAAATATCTCTACATCACTGTTTTTATTACTTTACACTTCCGTTTCTTTTTTATTTGTAATGGACCCAAATGGATATTCCTCACAGTGTGTTTGATTTTTTTTCCCAATTTCTGCATCACCCAGACTTTGTAAATCCAGTTCTGACTATAGCATATCGGACCATAGATTTTAATTATGCACAGTAGGC
Organism: Lithobates clamitans; assembly: GCA_037952925.1. Classification (NCBI taxonomy): domain Eukaryota; kingdom Metazoa; phylum Chordata; class Amphibia; order Anura; family Ranidae; genus Lithobates; species Lithobates clamitans. Next base: position 5,143,655 of record JBBGZY010000105.1, on the reverse strand, counting down.
CATGGTCTATAAGTAACAGTAACAAAAGGCCGCTGTTGCCTGACTAATCGTCGCACACGTGTGTTTTTGTTTTTTTTTTTCTCCCCACCTTCAGTAGAACACGACCATCTAATAAAATAGGCAAGGTGAGGATAAGTAAAACGGGAAAGCAGAGGGGACTTGTTTTGGGCACCAAAAGCTGTGTGCCTAGTTGCTCTAGTGAAAGCAATCCAGTCCTGGCTATTGCGTAAAGGGAGGTGAACTGAACCAGTGTCCACTTCAAACATCCAATTACATGGATGTTTTCCCTTACCAATACATTTCAATGGACGTTTGAAGTTACATAGGTTCATTTCAGTTTATATCTTAGTAAACCCGGTCTTGAATATCGTCGATAACATGGGGTGCCACTGGAGTTCTTGAGGTTTCATTGTCTTTCGACTTGACCTGTTAGTACTGTTTGTTGCACTCGAAAAAGAGGAATGTACATATTGATGAGATTTTACAACACTGGAAGTTTTGTCATGTCAGAGTAACTTCAGCAGCTACCTTAGTTAAAAGGAACATGGCATTAAAATAAAAAATATAGAGTTGGAGCTGGTTTTAGGTCTAAGCAGTAAAATTGCACTCAATATCAACAACATAAATCTGTTCTTTTTCTTAATTTTGGGGTTTTGCCCAGGAACAATTTCACTGTTCAAAGACAGATAAAACATGTAAACTGTCATGCAAACGGCATTTTAGATTGCACCCACAGTACTATGCAGTTTCATGCAGCGCAATTTGCAAAAGTTGCACCTGCACTATGTTTTCGCACTCTCCCGTTCATTTTGCAGCCCATTGAAATCAATCGGCTGTAAAAACTGGTGCTTCCGAACACGTATATTTTAGTGTGAACGGGCCCTTATTGTCACATTTCCCTTGACCTACAATGTTAAAATGTATGGAAACTGAATTGTTTGTATAAAAATCAATACAAAGCATCACAGCTTTTCTGAGCTTCATTTTAGGAAATGGCACAAAGTTTGCTAGAGTTGACATTTAACACTTTTTTTTTTGTTTGTTTGTTTGTTTTATTTATTTATTTATTTGCAGGCTCTCGCAAATTGGAATACAATGGACAGACCTGGCACGAGCACTGCTTCATCTGCAATAGTTGCAAGCAGCCCATTGGATCCCGTTCTTTTATCCCAGAAAACCAAGCCTATTACTGCATCCCATGCTATGAAAGCAAATTTGCACCACGATGCACACATTGCAAAAAGGTAGATGAAATTAGACTTCGAAGTGTCTGATTCTATGAATCGCCCAGCAATTTACATTTGTGTAAAGTTACAGGACCTCAAAACCATGTCTTTTGTTTGAACGTGTGGTATAATAAATTTACATAAGGAAAATATTCTCTCAAACAGAGAACATTTGTGCTGTGGTGCAATTATTTTTACTCCTATAACCTGTTAGATTGCTTCGTAATCGCTTGGATCATGTAACCATTTAAATGTGGTTATATGTGATAGAAAAACATTTGTAAGTGCTGCTTTTTAATTTTAATAAACCTACTGATATTTAATGTTTTTATCTTGGAAACTTTTTAATCTTTTTTTCATTTGTTTTTATCATGCTTATTCATTTACAACCCTCGGTAACTGACTTCTGCAAGAGAATTGAAGGCTGTTTAAAGTCTGGGCCCTGATCTGAGATTTGTGCAGAGAAGGTTTAGTTTGTACTCCTACAGATAGATTATTTAGATATCCCACTGGACTGTATGATCTTACATTTAAAGTGTAAATAAACCCAAAAACAAATTTTTCAGTATGTTTGGTATCCTGCCTTATACACATTTTTGTGACTGTTGCAAGTCTTTTCTGGATATCCTGTCAGTAACACAACTTCCTGTTGGGGTTTGACAAGGCCAAGCTGATATCTTTGGTTAGCAGCAGTACTGTCAACCCCCCCATGCATGCTTCTTCAGTTGGCTGTTGGGTCTATCAGATAGGCAGCTCAATGGACAACCGAAGACCTACAATGTTGCTTCTAACTTGAAGGCAGTGAGTGACTTTGCTCTGTTGCAATGTGCAATGGTAAGTATAAACCTGTTTGTTATTTTAAAAATAAACTAGCGTTTACAATCACTTTAGGAGCCTGAGGAAAAGGATTTTTTCAGTAGGCCTTGCACCCCTACCACACTTTGTTTTTATTTCTTGATTTACCTGGAAGTAGCCAGACAAAATCGTGCAAAAAAAAGTAAACACAAATTATATTGTGCATTGATGTCTTCTGGTAAATGATGCCCCGGCAAAACCTTCCCTTCAACCAGTCCATTTTAGCACGGCCGATGTTGGATAATGGAAATCACAAATGAATAACAGCCCCTCCTTGTCTTCTGCATGTTAACGAGCTGAGGGCTGCATGCCAATTTTAAAGCCATCTACTGTAAATCATGAATTACCGGTATTTTATTTTACCATACACATTTCTGTATCTCAAAGACCTTTCATTTATTTCTTGCAGATTCTAAGCAAAGGTGGAGTGACATACCGGGATGAGCCATGGCACAAAGAATGTTTTGTCTGCACGGGATGCAAGGTCCAGCTAGCTGGGACACAGTTCACCTCTCAGGATGAAAAGCCATACTGCATCAAGTGCTTTGGAAATCTATATGCCAAGAAGTGTTTTGGCTGCACTAAACCTATCACAGGTATATTAAACTCCGTGACGTCTTAATAAATGTGATTTAACCTAAACTTATTTTTCCCCCAAAACGTTCCATTCATAGAAATAAATGCACACTATTGGCATGTGGTCTTATTTATGTGTATTTATAAAAATTAATACACCTAAATAAGACCACATGCCAATAGTACTTGTCTACTGTCAGGGCTAAATAAGAATTGAATAGTATGCATTACCATTTAAATTTTTTTTTCTTTCAGGTTTTGGTGGAGGAAAGTATGTCTCCTTCGAAGACCGCCACTGGCATCACAGCTGCTTTAACTGCGCCCGTTGCTCATGTTCGTTAGTGGGGAAAGGCTTTATTCCAGACAATAGTGACATTCTGTGCCGTGACTGTAATAGTGACCTTTAGGCTTCCATCTTCCAGCTCATGGGTGAACCTCCTTTGTCATGGACCCATATAACCCCTTGAAGAAGCAATACAATGTAGATTGCCCAGCTGAAAAACAAATCTGTAAACAGGCTTTTAGAGTTTGCACAGTATTTTCATGTACTATATATTAATATTGTTGTATTTGTATGTGCATTGCCTATTTTATTTCTCCTGGGGGTTTATAGTACATTTAATTTTTGTATTATGCCATAAATGATGCTGTTTATTTCTCAGTAAGAATGTTGTATTAGGTTTTTTTTTTTGTTTGTTTGTTTGTTTTTCTATCTGAAGGAAAAAAAATTATTTTATTTTTTTTTTTTGGCTTCATTTTCCAGTGCTAAAAATATTTCATGTGTCACATTTCACGGTTATGAAAACCTAGTCAGGCAGCTCACTAGGAACCAGATAACACTGTGGAGCAAAATGCCTTGAGTCACTGAAAATACCTACTTGATGAGTTTTACTGTCATGATCTGATCAAATCAGCCTCTTGTACAGTATGCAATGTTCCCAGTTACACTGGCAAGGCAACAGATGGTTCGTAATTCAATAATTTTGCTTATAAAAATAGTTTGCTTCAAGAACCAGTGCTACTTCTTTGAGATAAAATATTGATACATACTAGCAAATGACACAAACTACCCATCAATGGCATATAAACCTATTAAACTGTTAAAACGTTGGATAGCAGAAGAAACTAGTTTCTGGTCGACCGTAATCCATCATATGCCAAGCTCAGGCTACTCATGTGACTGAAGAAACCCAAATAAAAGGAGGCGAACCCAGGGTGTGATGGCAGGAAAACCTGAAACACATGGGAGTTGAGGTACATTTTTGATAAATCTTTTTTAAAAGTGTTAAAACAAACCAATGGAAAACATCTTTTAAAGTCTTGCCAAAACTTTTTTTTACATTTCCAACAGAGGAGTAAAAGTCAGAACATCGGTCAAGGTTTTATTTCTGACTGCATTCTTGCTAATGTCCCGTACACATGATCCAAAAATCGGACGACAGATCGTCCAACTTTTTTCACTTGCTAGTTGAAAGTAGAAATTAAATAGGTTACTAAAGTTACGAAAATTCTCGTACGACAATAAAAATTTGAAAGTGATGTACCGTATTTATCGGCGTATAACACGCACCGGCGTATAACATGCACCCCAATTTAGGAGGGAATTTTAAGGAAAAAAAAACTTTTAGGAGGGAAGTTGAAGGGAAAAAAACTTACATTTAAATGCCCATCATTGCAGCCTTCTCAGTGCAGCCTTGCCCCAGTGCAGCCATGTCAGTGCAGCCTTCCCCAGTGCAGCCTTGTCAGTGCAGCCTTGTCAGTGCAGCCTTGTCAGTGCAGCCTTGTCAGTGCAGCCATGTCAGTGCAGCCATGTCAGTGCAGCCATGTCAGTGCAGCCATGTCAGTGCAGCCTTCCCCAGTGCAGCCTTCCCCAGTGCAGCCTTGCCCTAGTGCAGCCTTCCCCAGTGCAGCCTTGCCCCAGTGCAGCCTTCGATCCCCTGTCCCTGCTTGCTGGGCTTCAAAATCGCGGACCGCGATTTGAAAATGGCGCCGCCGGCGCCGAAATACACAGAGCCGGTCCTCGGCTCTTTCCGGCGGCTCTCGTTTACTTTCGGTTTCACTCGTAGCCCCGAGCGGAGCTATCCGAACCTACTCGGATAGCTCCGCTCGGGGCTACGAGTGAAACCGAAAGTAAACGAGAGCCGCCGGAAAGAGCCGAGGACCGGCTCTGTGTATTTCGGCGCCGGCTGCGCCATTTTCAAATCGCGGTCGGCGATTTTGTTATTTTGACAGGTCGGGATCGCAGGGGATCGGCGTATAACACGCACCTGCGACTTTCCCCTGATTTTAAGGGGAAAAAAGTGCGTGTTATACGCCGATAAATACGGTAATTTGTTGTAGTGTATTTGTATTGTATTTTCGGACGTGAACTGTACTGATTTAACGAAAATCTTACGATCTGGTATCGTATGAGGAACATTTTCGTGCTTCTCTGATTGGATAATATCTGATGAACTGTCATGATCGGCTCTCGAAAGCTCTATACTAATGTTCAGATTATCGTACGATCACTTTGAAAGCGGTATATTTCATACGCTTATCGGATCATGTGTACAGGCCATTAGGTACCTCTCACACGAGTGTTCAATCTGGATCCATCTCTCAGTTTTTAAGACAAATCCGAACTGAACCAGAATGTAGGTCTATAAGCTGGCTGATATAAACAGACATGCGTCTCTTTAGATCCACTTACATACAAGTCTGTTTTATGTCCACACAAAAAAAAAAAAATCAGAAATGGTTTTGCCTCCTTTTCCATTTTGTGGTCATAAACTGATGTTATCCATTTACGTCCATTCAATTTATATCGGTTTTTAGGCCAGAAACATATTTTTGGTTTATACTTAAAAAAGGACGTGTGAAAAAACTGATGTAAACTGATTTGAAAACCGAAGCAAAGACTGATGTAAAAGAATTTTAGTTTGCATGCATTTTTTTTTTAATTCGTTTTCATGATGAAGTGAGTGACGCTCTTGCAATAGGACCTTAAGATTTTCTGAATAACACAAAAATGAAAGGGTATGGGTGTGACCAAGACAGAAAGAAATGGAGAGCAGTACGGAAATAATTACTAAATAAATGTGCTTCTGTTGCTGTCTCTGTCACCATCACAGAGATAGGAAACATGGGTATATCTCTCCAGTAAGGACCTAGACAGCAAATGAAACCTGCTCGAAGTTTCACTCCTCCTTCAGATTTTGGTTGGAGTTTGGTGTTAACTGTAGACACGGCATAGTTTGTTATCTAAAGTAAAAAGTGATAGGCTTTTGGATATTTAAAGCTTTTCCAATTTTAAGCTTGAGAAAAATTAGGCCTATCTTAATCATTATAATTCAATTTGTACAAAATAAGGAGAACTCATTTTTTTTTCTCTATGCAATTCCATTTCTTCTGCACAGTAACCTATAGAATGAAGACTTCTGCTACTAAAATACAAACAAGCACAGATTGCTTGTTCGTAATCTGATATTTCCAACAGCAGAACATTGGTTTGCCGAGGGCAGAAGCCAAGCGTGATGCACTCCAGTTTCTTTTCTCCTCTGGTACCACTTCCTATTATCAGTGGTGCTACACATCCCTAATGCAGCTAAAAAAAGGAGCCCCAACATTCAGAATCACTGACTTCTCCAATGTTTTGCTATTGTGACTGGTTGCACTGGAAATCCAACTGACATGACTCTATAGCTTGATCAAGTTACTGAAAGTATTTTTCAGTGATGCTTAAAGTCATTTGCCTCTGTATATTTGTACTTCATTTAGATTTTTTTTTTCTTTTAGATTTTCAAACATAAACCTAAATAAATTGTGTTCAGGAACACATGGCAGTGACAAAAGTAGTGCTTTGTTCTCGTTTTTGAAACCTGGTAAATGTATTCACTGAGCTCATGTTGATATTTTTGAGGATATGGAAATAATGTGTAATTATGGTTAGCAGGTAAAATGATGTAACATTTATTTTAGCATTACATTTTCATGCTAGTGTGAAAGCAAGCTAGAGATATATTGCAATGCATCAGCATGTTCGTGCAGCTGCTACTTGTCAGCTTCCTGTAAAGAGTCATTATTCTCTATAATGAAACTTGCACTGCTGAAAAGTCTTCATTGTGCCGTGTGTATTGCTGTGCCATACAGTCCTTTTTGTCACCATGTAGTGATAAGCAAGCAGTCTTAAGGCTGTGGTACACATGGGCCATATATGGCCTGTTCAACAAAAAACATCCAACATTCTGCCAGTGTGTGCAGCAGCCTGTCTGTGGAATGGGCAACAGCCAACCGCCATCCAGATAGCCCTCACAGCCAATGGTTGGAAGCACTGACTGGTGTGTTCTGGTGGGGTGGCAGTCCCACTGTCAGAACACAATGGCTCAATGGGGCGATCCCTGTACAAACATCACATAGTTAGTACAGCGAGCCTCTCAGCTTCTGTTTTTTGCTGGGTTGAACGAAGAAAACTGCTTGTGTGTATCAGGCATTATCTGATCAGGACACCACAGTACCCATAAGCTTTAGATTATAGCTATTCTAGCAAACATATTTGCAGATTAGCCAGTATAGAAAATATCATGCTGTTCTTTTTGATCTTGCATTTTCTTGGCACTTTTTTCAGTGATGCCTATTGACTTAAAGCAGAGTTCCACCCAAAAGTGGAACTTCCACTTTAAGGACTCCTGACATGCCGCACTTGGCATGTCTTTTTTGGGGGGGGTTACCTAGTTTTGACAGCCTAGGCAACTCGAGCGGAAGTTCTGCTCTCCCCCTCCCACCTTGCAATCTTTTGGGACACATCACAGGTCCCAGAAGATTGCCGGCCATTCAGGACGCGCAGCGAAACTCGCGCATGTGCAGTGCGCACCCGGCTGTGAAGCCGCAAGCTGTCACAGCCAGGTGCCCACACTAGTGATGCCAGAGGCGGAGGAGAGAACCGAGGCTTCAGGCGGCCGCATCGCTGGATCATGGGACAGGCAAGTGTGTGTTTATTAAAAGTCAGCAGCTACACTTTTTGTAGCTGCTGGCTTTTAATAAACACAGAAATGGCTGGAACTCCACTTTAGCTTTTAGCTTTGACCTTAAATTATTGCGCTACACAGGCCATTTTCCAGTTGCTCTACAGCAAACTGGCGGCCCTCCAGCTGTTGTGAAACTACAAGTCCCATGAGGCATTGCAAGGGTGACAGTTACAAGCATGACTAACTCGGGCAGAGGCATGATGGGACTTGTAGTTGCGCAACAGCTGGAGGGCCACCAGTTTGAGACCCCTGCTCTACAGCCTCCTTGCAGTATATTACTGTTTTTTATAGCTATGACTGTTTGTCTGTATTCCTCAACCCTTGATAGGCACTACCAAATTGCCAACAGGCTTTGGGCTATGTCAGTGACCCTGTGGTTGACCTCCTTCTGACCTTCTTTTGACTTCCTGCCAACTAAAGTCCATTATGAAAGGAAAAGAAAAGAAAAAATGGCTAGTGATTTATTGCTAGCGGTCTCAGTTTATGGCTACAGATGGAACATGGTACCCTATGGTTTAAACCCTATGGTTCATTCTATTCAGGTTGCATTTATTAGCAAATAAATTGCACAGTTCTCTAATAAAGTGTGATTAATCGCTACTACAATGGGTAGCCATTTGTTCCATCTGTGTAGAGATCAGTTGCTACCCCTAGCATTTCATTACTAGGAAACCTGCCATGTAGCTTTGCCCTTAGAGAGATATTACAAAATGTATGGTCAGTGCCAGGGGCAATTCTTACCCTCACAACAGTGTAGCTTGTTAAGCAGCAGAGGCCTAGATTGTGAACTTGTTAGTAGCGCATACTGGTGTTGATTTACTAAAGGCCGATAGGCTGTGCGATTTACAAGGGAACTTTTCCCTTAACTTTCTGAATGTGATTGGGCATTCTTTTCAATAAGAATTTTCATCAGATGCAAGGGAAAAAACTTTACAGTTTCACATCATTTACTAAGCCAGGGGAAGTTTCCCTTGGAAAGTGAACAGCCTATACTTCTTAGATAAATCAACCACATGGTGTTCAGTTTTGGGGGGGGGAATGTCATACTGGGGGTATTGTTAGAATTTTTTTTTTATTTATGGGTATGCTTATCTGGTTGCAGTTGTTCAGGTTCTGCACATGCTATTCTAGTATTTTTACATTGTCTCAGCTTTAGATGCAATATTCTGTCATTTTCTGTATGTGCTTAATTCAGTTGGGAGCAGTTTAGAAAAAATAAAGCACCGATCAGATTTGAAGGTTTAGTAATAAAAATTTAAAAAAAGGTATTTTTTGTGTATCCCATGCTTTAATTTTTCATATTCAAGTGTAGTAATGTGTACTTTCGTCTGTTTCACAATGTTATTTACTGTCTGTAGTATAATATATTAAATACAATTATAGTAACACACTTTTTGTGTTGACCCTGTCACTGCAAGTAGAAGTCATGTTGTATTGCAGAGCAATGGTTAAGGCTTCTACCACAGCAAGGTCCTCTATGATTAATAGTATGCATGTTTATTTTGTTTTCCTATAGCATTTATTTTATCATAAAGACTTTGATGCAGGCTTATCAGAGTTTTCCAAGTTTTGAGAAGAGTGATAATCAAAGTTTTTGTGTTTTTGTTTTTTTATGTATTCTGTTTCTAGCATAAATCATGCTTTTTGTTTCTTTAAATTTGTAATAAAATGTTTCAGCTGAGGTTTCCAGACAAAGTGTTCATTGACATTTCCTGCAATTTAACTGTGGCTGAATACATTTGTGTCACTTTATCTGTAGCAGGTAAACTAGTAAAACCGTTTTAGAACATGTGTAATCCTTCTACGTTATAAGGACGTTATAAATGACGCATAATGGCAAAAAATACAAAGACCTGTAGAAGTGTACCTCTAGCATAAAGCCGACATCCTGCATGACTTCATTGTGGCTTGGTTGCGACTTCATTAACAGGAGTCCATGCACGTTGCGATTAAGTCGTTCAAAAGTAGTGCAGGAACCTTTTTTCTAAGTCGCTGTGACTTGAGTCACACCGATTTTAGAATGGTTCCATTGCCGTTAATGGGGTGCGACTTTGAACATATGGCAAGTCACAGCTGTGTGAACCAGCACTTAGGTTAGAACTCCTCAGGTTTTTCTCCATTCTATCTATAACAAAGTATTGGGTATAAATACCCGTTGATACAAAAAAGTAAACTGCCTGCCTTGCACACCCCTATGGCTATCGTACAAGCATGACTCCAGTAAGAGGGTTAAATCAGGAAAGTCCCTACTGAAGCCCTGCCCTACCCACACTACATACCAGCATCACTTACTAGTCATTACTCCCAGTGCACCCAGTCACTCACAAAGTCAGCACATACAGTGCCTTGAAAAAGTATTCATACCTCTTGAAATTTTGCACATTTTGTCATGTTACAACCAAAAATGTAAATGTATTTTATCTGATAGACCAACACAAAGTGGCATATAATTGTGAAGTAGAAGGAAAATGATAAACGGTTTTAAAAATGTTGTTTTACAAATACCTAAAGTGTGGCGTGCATTTTTATTCGGCCCCCCAAAATACCGTAAATACTTTTATAGAACCACCTTTCGCTGCAATTACAGCTGCAAGTCTTTATGGGTATGCCTCTACCAGCTTTGCACATCTGGAGAGTGATATTTTTGCCCATTATTCTTAGCAAAAATGCTCAAGTTCTGTCAGATTGGATGGAGAGTGTCTGTGAACAGCAATTTTCAAGTCTTGTCACAGATTCTCTATTGGACTTGGGTCTGGACTTTGACTGGGCCATTCTAACACATGAATATGCTTTGATCTAAACCATTCTATTGTAGCTCTGGCTGTATATTTAGGGTCATTGTTCTGCTGGAAGGTGAACCTCCGCCCCAGTCTCAAGTCTTTTGCAGAATCTAGCAGGTTTTCTTCTAAGATTGCCCTGTATTTGGCTCCATCCATCTTCCCATCAACTCTGACCAGCTTGCCTATCCCTGCTGAAGAAAAGCATCCCCACAACATGATGCTGCCACCACCATGTTTCACTGTGCGGATGGTGTGCTCAGGTTGATGTGCAGTGTTAGTTTTTGGCCACACATAGCAATTTTGCTTTTAGGCCAAAAAGTCACATTTTGGTCTCATCTGACCAGAGCACCTTCTTCCACGTTTGCTGTGTCCCCCACATGGCTTCTTACAAACTGCAAACAGGACTTCTTGCCACTCTTCCATAAAGGCTAGATTTGTGGAGTGCACGACTAATAGTTGTCCTGTGGACAGATTCTCCCACCTGAGCTGTGGATCTCTGCAGCTCCTCCAGAGTTACCATGGACCTCTTGGCTGCTTCTCTGATTAATGCTCTCCTTGCCTGGCCTGTCAGTTTAGGTGGATAGCCATGTCTTGGTAGGTTTGCAGTTATGCCATACTCTTTCCATTTTCGGATAATGGATTGAACAGTGCTCCGTGAGATGCTCAAAGCTTGGAATATTTTTTTTTTTATAACCTAATCCTGCTTTAAACTTCTCCACAACTTTATCCCTGACCTGTCTGGTGTTTTCCTTGGCCGTCATGATGCTGTTTGTTCACTAAGGTTCTCTAACAAACCTCTGAGGGCTTCACAGAACAGCTGTATTTATACGGAGATTAAATTACACACAGATGGACTCTATTTATTAATTAGGTGACTTCAGAAGGCAATTGGTTCCACTAGATTTTATTTAGGGGTATCAGAGAAAAGGGGGCTGAATACAAACGCACGCCACACTTTTCAGATGTTTGTTTGTAAAAAACTTTGAAAACCATTTATCATTTTCCTTCCACTTTATAATTGTCCCACTTTGTGTTGGTCTATCACATAAAATTACAATAAAATACATTTACGTTTTTGGTTGTAACATGACAAAATGTGGAAGGGGTATGAAGACTTTTTCAAGGCACTGTATATCTTGGCTTGTGGCTCATATAAATGATGCACTGTTGGGGCTGTAGTGCCCGCCCTCTCAATTTTCTACTGTCATTTGGTGGTAGACAATTCCTTCCACTTCTGTTTTGGCCTCTACAATGTAATGGTAGAAAGATTTTACAGTTCATCCGTTCTTTTCAGGTGTTTTAGCTGCTCTGTTATATGCTTCAGATCTCTGCACTTTGTGAGTTGTGCTGTATGTTACATACTCCGGCCCACTGCACCCAGAAGGCTACACAGGACATTACATACTTCTAATATTCTGTATTTTGTGCATTAACGCTCCAAATCATTGTACTATGTACACTGTCCTGTAACTCACCTTTTTTTCAGACCACTGTACTCTGTATGCGCTGCTTAACTTTACTGCCTACTGTATTGTAAAATACATTTTCCTGACCACTGCTCTCATATTGTGCTGGAAGCTATATAATCTGAACTGCTGTGTGCTCTGTTGTGGATTGTATTCTTTGGAACACTCTTGTGTGTGTGTGCACTGAGCTGTATTGGTATAATCTACTACACTCTAAACATTTGTGCTGTACTGCTACTATTGTGCTATAATACTACAGACTGCTGAATTGTTTACACTGTGTTGTATATTACATACTCCAGACTGCTGCGTCTCGTACAATATACTTTATATTATAAACAACTGCCTCCTGTATGCTATTTGTTACCTGTTCCAGCCTGCGTTAGTTTTGTTGTACATAACATGCACCAGACTGCTGAATTTTGTGTGCATGCTGTACATTATACACTATAAGCTGCTCCAGTTTATACCCTCTCTTGTATTATTATTAAACCATTCTACTCTGCATGTTTTTACTTTGAATTATATACTTCATACTGCTCCACTCTGTTTACTACCACTATTATTTATTTATTTATTTATTAGGACTTTAGAATGTTACCCTAATCAAGCCTGAGCTAAAAGGTGGAATTGATAAATCATACCTCCCCAACTTTTTGAGATGGGAATAAGGGACACCTACCAGCAAAAGTATGCAGGCATAGGACACACCCCTGGCCACGCCCACTTAAAGGAGAATTGTACAAAAAAACAAGATTGGTTAAACACACAAGTGCTTTTTTTTTTTTTTTTTTTTTTTTTTTTTTTTTTTTTTTAACCACGACTATTACTTATAATTTACAAATGCAGCAATTTAGAAATCAGATGAAAGGTTTAGTGCTAGAAAACACCTTTTGATAGATAAAAAGTGCATTTTATATACATCTATACAGATCAGACCAAAATGAGGGACAAATGAGAGACAGAGGGACATTGCTCCACATCAGGGACAGTTCCTCCAAATCAGGGACGGTTGGGAGCTATGGCTAAACGCACTTATTGTGAAAAAAGGAAATCCCTGCAAATAAGTGCTGTTTGCAACTCTTACCCAGTCTGCCATTGTCTGTAGCCTGCTGGGTGAACTGGGATTTGTGATGTCGGTGCAGTGAGGGGAGGCGGAAGTACCCAGCCTGGTATCATGCACTGTGAGGCCAGGAGTCACAGTCTGGCCTTGGCTGTACATGTTCCCGGGGTAGTCAAAGATTTGTTTCTAATGAAAACTCCTACAGATCCAGAGCAAGCGTATAGCAGGAAAGACTTCTACTTTGTTGACGGCTTCTTCACCTGTACAGTAGGTTCTATTCATGCGAAGCCTGAAAGGCTGATTACTTTGAAGATAAGAAATTAAATTGTGGAGGCAACGCACATCATAATGAATCGGATATTTACATTTCAACCCGCGCTAAAAATGACAGCTGGCATGTGGTTATTGTGGAGTAGGCACTTTTCTTCTGTCCTTTTTTTTTTTTTTTTTTTTTTTTTCATCTATTGTGTCTTTATTTAATCACTTCAGCCCCAGAAGGTTTTACCCCCTTAATGATCAGGCCATTTTTTGCGATACGGCACTGCGTTACTTTAACTCACAATTGCGTGGTCGTGCCACAAATAGAGCTTTCTTTTGGTGGTATTTGATCACCTCTGCGGTTTTTATTTTTTGCGCTATAAACAAAAAAAAAAGCGACAATTTTGAAAAAACAATATTGTTTACTTTTTGCTATAAAATATTTCTAAAAAAAAGAAATAGAAAGAAATCTAATTTCTTCATCAATTTAGGCCAATATATATTCAGCTACATATTTTTGGTAAAAAAAATCCCAATAAGCGTATATTGATTGGTTTGCGCAAAAGTTATAGCGTCTACAAAATAGGGGATATTTTTATGGCTTTCTTTTCTTTTTTTTTTTTCTTTTTCCAGTAATGGCGATTTTTAGCGGGACTGCGACATCACAGCAGACAAATCGGACACCTAACTAACACTTTTTTTGGGGGACCAGTGACACTAATACAGCGATCAGTGCTAAAAATATGCACTGTTGCTGTACTGGCAGGGAAGGGGTTAAAACGGGGCCGATCAAAGGGTTAAGTGTGTCCCTAACACAGGATCTCCACCCCCCCCTGTCAGAACGGCGATCTGCCTTGTTTACATAGGCCGATCGCCATTCTGCCTCTCTAGGGAACAATCACTGATTGGCATCCCCTGTGTCTAATCGGCATGCGATCATGCCTCCGGCGCTGCGCACACATGCCCCCCAGTGACTATTGTACGAAATTACATACAGATATGTGATTTTGCGCAATAGAGACAACCTGCCACGGTAGGCGGTCGGCAAGGGGTTAAAGACTATTACCCTAATATTTCCTATGCCTGCTGTACCTTGTTTTTGTGTGGAAAAGTATCCTGTTCTTTGTGTGAAATTCCTGGTGTTCCTGTCGGTCCCTCTGCTTTTATAGCCACACTAGGCATGAGAGCACAGCATGGTCCGTTTTCTGGTTGTGCTGGGAACTCGGCCTGCTCTCCTCCAATGATCAGACTAGTCCTGATATGCCCCCCTCCCCCAACCCTGGGAAGACTTATGCTGCTGTTTCCCCTTCCCTAGCTCTCTGAGCTCCTTAGGCAACTGAGAACAGAGGGTATGTGATCATTTTGTAAAAAAGAAAAAGCTATAATTTAAGACAAAGACATTTTCATTACTGTTTACAAGGCTTCTTTTAAAGTATACCTGAACCCTCACCTTGTAAAACAATCCATTCAGTTCAGCTACTGAAAGGATTGTTTTACAAGGTGAGGGTTCAGGTATACTTTAACCCCTTCACAACTGCACTATAGCTGAGTGATGGCTACAGCATGGTTGCACATAACCAGGAGGGCGTCATTTGAGGTCCTCTTGTGTTTGCACTTCCTGCGCCCCCTGTGGTGCACATAGGCACTGATCTATAATCGGAATAAAGAGCCCATCATAGCGGCACTTTACCATGTGACCAGCTGTGGCTAATCAGGATTTGCCAGTTATCTCCAATCTTCTCCCCACGCTGGTATCCCGCGAGGAGAGCCGATAAACTGTAATCCACACAGGGGACAGCTACACTGATAATCTGGGCGCTGATCATCAGTGTCCTGATGATCAGTGCAGCCCCAACAGTGCCCACCAGTGCTGTCAGTGCCCACAAGTGCAGCCTCAATACGCAGATATGTGTGCTGTGAGTTTACTGCGAGTTCAATTGAAGCCTATGAAGATAAAATTCGCACTGCATCATAGGAATTCGCATTGCGCCCGCAGTCAACACACAGGACCCTTTTTTTTTTTTTTTTTCCTCGCACCAATTTAGCAACGCATATATGTGAATCAAAGCCATGAAATACTATGCTTTTTACATGACCTGTGAATCTCTGTGTTCCTAAATGCATTAAACCTGCTGTAAATTTGCATCAGTGTGAACCTAGGCTCAGGCTCTGTTCACACCTAGACGTTTTATTTTCAGGCAGAAAGCGTGATATTTGCCACAATTCTGTATAGTAAAAAGCAGAAAATGTCTGTAATCTGCCAAAAAAAAGAAGCTCCTGTACTTTTTTGAGCTTCAGGTGTTTTGCTTCAGATGACAAAATGCTTTGACGTGAACAGGGGCCATTGAAGTGAATGGGATTTGTCTTATTGGGTGTTTTTAGAGCTGAGGCTTACAGCAGAAAAACGCCTAGGTGTGAATAGAGCCTAAATAAGGACAAGTGTTTTCAGTGTATTTAGGCGCCTTCCAGTGCATTTTTGTTGCGTTTCACAGCGTTCCAGTGCAGGAAAAATGCAGCATGTTCTACTTTTTTTTTTCTGGAACTGGAACGCACTGGAACTGCAAGCATTGGTGTGAACTATACTATTGAAGACTATATAATCTACTTTCCATGCATTTTTGATGAAAAAACGCACTGGACTGCATGTGGTGTGAACTGGCCCTAAGAAAAGAGGGGGAAAAAATGCACTGGACTTAATCAAAAACGTGTCAAAAACGCTCATGCAGAAAAGAATCTGGAATGGATCCGGACTGCTTTTCTATGGTTTGAACTGGCCCTTAACCTTAAATAAGGACAGGTGTGTTCCAGTGTGTTTTTGGTGTGTTTTTGATTCGTTTTACAGTGTTGAAAACTGTAGGTGAACAAGTATAACCCGCCCAGACCCGTCCTACCATCACTGCGCTCTAAATAATGAGAGATAAAATAAAATAAAAAGCTGCCACTTTAAAAACTGTGAATAAAAAATCTGAATCTACCCCTAGAATAGAGATGAAATAGTGGTGCTAACCCCACTAATTATGGGAATGAGACAAACGATGACACACACACTTGTGATGTGGAGTGTACTCCAAGTGCACTCAAAATAAAATAATAATGAATGCAATAGAATGGAAAAAATACATTTCAAGTGACCAAACAAGTCTACATCCACTACTGATGTAGTGTAAAGTTGCACACGCAAAAAAATATATATATATGAAGTAATATATATAAAATTCCTGGTAAAGTCTATCACCAAAACCAAGTAAAGGAATAAAACAGTGATAATATAGCACAAAAGTAACTAAAAATGCAAAATGAGTGAAAAGACAATATTAACACCTCGTGATGAGTGTGTAAACTGGTATTGTGATACCAGCTCTAAAAGCCTCCAAAAAAAAACAGGCTCCAAGGATGAAGAAAAAAACTGAAACAAAAAAACATATAGTGTAAAATAATAAAAGTGCAAAATGAAAGTCCACATATGATGTGAAAAATGGGAAGGAAATTCCAAAAGCTAGGGTGTCTCCACTCCACAGTGCTCTAATCCAAATGTCCACCACACCTCAGTGACGTGATTCCACTCCTTTGTAGATTTCAAACTCACCAGCTGTTAAGGCCTCCCACTCTCGTGTTTGGCCGGCAAAAGCCTCAACCCACTCTTATAGGGGTTAACAAGCGAACAATGTTATCCACAGCTATGTCATCCGAACACTCTCCTGCTCTCTGTGACGCTCACATGTCTCCAGGGCTCAGTGTACACTTTAGACCTCCCCGCTACACGGCGGACCCTGCACTCCTCTCCCCGGATCTTTTTTTGCGTGTGCAACTTTACACTACATCAGTAGTGGATGTAGACTTGTTTGGTCACTTGAAATGTATTTTTTCCATTCTATTGCATTCATTATTATTTTGAGTGCACTTGGAGTACACTCCACGTCACCAGTATGTGTGTCATCGTTTGTCTCATTCCCATAATTAGTGGGGTTAGCGCCACTATTTCATCTCTATTCTAGGGGTAGATTCAGTTTTACAGTGTTCCAGTACAGTCCTGTTCAGGAAAAATGCAGCATGTTCTACTTTTTTTTTTTTTTTCTGCAACTGGAACGCACTGGAACTGCAAGCACTTGTGTGAACTATGCCATTGAAAACCATATAATCTACTTTCCATGCGTTTTTGATGCAGAAAAAATGCACTGGACTGCATGTGGTGTGAACTGCAGTTTTGCATGACTGCGTAGATGTCATTCAAAGTGCGACAGCGCTGAAAGCTGAAAACTGGCCTGGGCAGGAAGGCGGTGAAAGTGTCCTGTAGGCAAGTGGTTAAGCATTGTAAACAGTAAGGAAAATGTGCAAAGAACAATATCCACAGCAACAAACCAGATGTTATTGTCTTGCAGGAAGACAATCAAAAAATGAATTTTGATTGGTTGTGAGGGGTAAAGATTTTAAATGGTCAGTTCTACCAATTATTCTACACCAGAAAATTTAAAGAACATTTAAAAAACAAAATGTTGTATCTTGATTACTCCTGGGGCACACGTACAGTTAATCTGGTAATATACGTCAGTAGCCTCATATCTATAATTGTCAGGCAGAAACCACAGTGCTTGTTTACACGACACTATGTTATGTATGTTACTAAAAATGCCACTTCTCTATTAACTGATCTGTATAGAAACTAATGGTTTTAAAATAACTAACCAGAATATGTGTCCACTATTTGCTTTAATTATAAAAACACAATAAAAATCTTGTGTTTAGACCCTGTTCACACTGGCATTGCAAACAGACATTTGGGGCACATTTTGCTGCTCCCTGAACACCTAACCCAGCAGCCTACAATGGATTTAGGCCTGATTCACACCTATGCAATTTTCATATCCCGGGTGCAATTTCAAG
The DNA here is from genome assembly GCA_037952925.1 of Lithobates clamitans. Classification (NCBI taxonomy): domain Eukaryota; kingdom Metazoa; phylum Chordata; class Amphibia; order Anura; family Ranidae; genus Lithobates; species Lithobates clamitans. Next base: position 5,125,544 of record JBBGZY010000105.1, on the reverse strand, counting down.
TGCACTTTGCACTAATTTGCCTTTCATAAATAACCCCCAATGCCCTTTAAAAGCGTTTATCAATGATCAGGTGGAAGAAAAACACTTCCCCCAAAAATCACTTATGCTGCGTACACACGACCGGTTTTGCCGTCGGAATAAACTCCGAAGGTTTCTCTGACGGAAATCATATAAAATTACCGCGCTTCCCTACACCCCCCAAGCTGCAGTCCTAATCCTCAGGTAAAAAGAATCAAAATAGGTATAGCAATAAAAAGAACTGCGCTATAAAATTATAATAAAAAAACTGTGCTAAAAATAAAAAATGAATACATGAAATGACTCAAAAATTGTGTTACATTCACCTCTTAATTACATCTGTGAACCCAAATAGCAACACAATAGCAATCAGATGACTTGATACATCCGAAATTATCATGAAGCACTTATTACAAATTAGACAAGTGACAGAAACCAAAAAGTCTGTGAAATTAGAAATGGCTCAGGAAATCAACAGTCCTTAGTGTAAAACAAATCCACCGATAGTGATTGAAAACTTGTAGTGAAAAAGTATCTTGTGAACAGAAATCCACCACCTATAACAATATGTGCTTACCAGAGGTAAGCTATATTGAAGCTTATAATCGAAATCCACTCCGTGGGGACACCAACAACGATCTCGGCATAGAGGAGGATCGTCCGGAATCCACCAATAGAAAGGTCGAATATTCAACAATGGACACCCTTGCTGTCCTTCATTCCAGCCAAGTGCTGGATAGCGCCTGAGATGCCGACCGCAATGTACAGCTCCGGTGCTACAATTTTTCCTGTCTGCCCCACCTGCATATCATTGGGGACAAACCCAGCATCTACAGCAGCACGAGAGGCACCCACCGCAGCATTAAGCTGATCTGCCAGATCATACAACAACTTGAAGTTATCGCCACTCTTTAACCCTCGGCCTCCAGAGACCACAACTTTAGCACTTGTTAACTCTGGACGGTCACTTTTGGTCAGACTCTGCTGCAACCATTCCGATTTTCCAGCCGGTGGAAGTGGAGTCAAATTTTCAAGGCTTGCGTTTCCTCCTGAACTCTGAGCTGCTTCAAAGGACGTCCCCCTGATAGTGAACACTTTTACAGACTCATCACATTTCACTGTACACAAAGCATTTCCGGCATATATTGTCCTCACAAATGTATCTGCAGACTTGATGTCAATAACATCAGATACTGGTGCTACGTCAAGCTTTGCTGCTACTCTTGGCAGTAAATTCTTTCCAAAGGCTGATGCTCCAGCACATATGTGGGTAAATTTAAACTGCTTCTGTGCTTCCAAAATCAAGGGAGCCAGCTACTCTGGTAGAAAACCTTTATATGCTTCATGTTGCGCTACAAAGAGCTACAAAGAGCTTGGAAACTCCTTCAACCTTTGATAACTGCTCTGCTACCTGCCCTGTGCACAGGGCAGGTAGCAGAGCAGTTATCAAAGGTTGAAGGAGTTTCCAAGCTCTTTGTAGCGCAACATGAAGCATATAAAGGTTTTCTACCAGAGGAGCTGGCTCCCTTGATTTTGGAAGCACAGAAGCAGTTTAAATTTACCCACATATGTGCTGGAGCATCAGCCTTTGGAAAGAATTTACTGCCAAGAGTAGCAGCAAAGCTTGACGTAGCACCAGTATCTGATGTTATTGACATCAAGTCTGCAGATACATTTGTGAGGACAATATATGCCGGAAATGCTTTGTGTACAGTGAAATGTGATGAGTCTGTAAAAGTGTTCACTATCAGGGGGACGTCCTTTGAAGCAGCTCAGAGTTCAGGAGGAAACGCAAGCCTTGAAAATTTGACTCCACTTCCACCGGCTGGAAAATCGGAATGGTTGCAGCAGAGTCTGACCAAAAGTGACCGTCCAGAGTTAACAAGTGCTAAAGTTGTGGTCTCTGGAGGCCGAGGGTTAAAGAGTGGCGATAACTTCAAGTTGTTGTATGATCTGGCAGATCAGCTTAATGCTGCGGTGGGTGCCTCTCGTGCTGCTGTAGATGCTGGGTTTGTCCCCAATGATATGCAGGTGGGGCAGACAGGAAAAATTGTAGCACCGGAGCTGTACATTGCGGTCGGCATCTCAGGCGCTATCCAGCACTTGGCTGGAATGAAGGACAGCAAGGGTGTCCATTGTTGAATATTAGACCTTTCTATTGGTGGATTCCGGACGATCCTCCTCTATGCCGAGATCGTTGTTGGTGTCCCCACGGAGTGGATTTCGATTATAAGCTTCAATATAGCTTACCTCTGGTAAGCACATATTGTTATAGGTGGTGGATTTCTGTTCACAAGATACTTTTTCACTACAAGTTTTCAATCACTATCGGTGCATTTCTCTGACGGAACTCTGACGTAATTCCATTCAAGCGGTCTTGCCTACACACGGTCAACCCAAAGTCCGACCGTCCAGAACGCGGTGACGTACAGCACGTATGACGGGACTAGAAAAAGGAAGTTCAATAGCCAGTAGCCAATAGCTTCCGTCTCCTACTTGCTTCAGAGCATGCGTCGTTTTTGGTCCATCGGAACAGCATACAGATGATCGGTTTTCCCGATAGGAATTGGTTCTGTCGGAAATATTTAGAACATGTTCCATTTCTAGGTCCGACAGACTTTTCGAAAAGAGAAGTCCGGTGAGGCATACACACGATCGGAATAGACAATGAAAAGCTTCCGTCTGACTTTTTCTGTTGGACATTCCGCTCGTGTGTACGCGGCTTTAGAAGGTGTCTTGGGTGTTTTTTTTTTTTAATGCACCTTAAATGTGCGTTGAATGCATCAAATACGCGTGTTAATGCTATACGCATGTTAGTTCACATTGGTGTCAGCGTTAGAATTTTTTTCAAGAGCCAACTTAGAGTGTTTAGTAAGCTTCATAGCACATTGCACCTTGTTAAAAAAAAAATTATTTTTTTGGTAAATTTCACGTAAAATCTGATTTGCAGCATAGCATCTATTTCTCCGACAAAATATTTTTTCTGAGATAAGCAGCATGAGAAACAGCATTTTTCTATCGCAAAGGCTACGGTGATGCGGTGAACAATGAGTTAAAATGGTAACTGTAACAGTGCAGGGCTTATTGCTAACAGACTACAGGGTGCTCTTAAAATGGATTGGGAGCTCTGTGTTTTTCACCAAAAAAGGAAATGAAAAAGGATTTGTGAAGGGCTGGGTTTGTGGGGGGGGGGGGAGCATGGGACACATCTGGATTTTATCCTTGTCATGGGTATTCACGGCACCATGTCTCCTCTGTGGAAGGACTCCCAGCCGCTCTCCTGGACCCATGTTACAAAGGAAACTCGATTAACCCCTTCTAAGCAACATCTTCTAGTATGTCTGAGTAACAGGATTTTATTTTTACATTTTTCTATACTACACAGTTTGCCTAGCAGCAAATAATCAGATTTGCTTTCCTCTATAGAAAACATTTATTTTATGTAATGTATATTTAATCAAATAATTCCACGTTCTACAAACAATGCATTCAAAATTACGTTAAAATAGGCTAAAAAAAGCTTTGATCTTTCTTATCTGGTTTAATCTGACCCACCTGGAGGTCTGCAGAAAATCTGAATCATGCAACAGTCACTTGACGAGCGCACGTATTTGCAGATGTGATGACATCATCCTGGTTATTTAATATTTCAGCAGATTTTATTCTTCTGCATGCGTCAGCTGAGCCATATATACCAAAACTGATGACAGATTCATTGGCCAGTATGGACCCATTTGTTATAATGATCCTATGGCCAAGTTGATGACAGATCAGTTGGCCAGCAGTGTTCATTTTGACGTCAAATTTCTATTTCGTTTTAGTTCTAGTCTTTTGACTAAAATGCAATTTTTTTAGTTTTAGTTGTATTCTAGTCATTTTAATTGTTTTCGATGTATTTTAGTCGACTAAAATCTCCAGTCCATTTGAGTTGACTCAGGCTTGGTTCACACTTGTGCGAATGCGGAAACCCTGTGAATCCCGCATCGCACCCGACTCACACACCAGTTCAACTGCCATATGCAAACTGCCGGGAGTGTCAATACATTGGGGTTGATTTACTAAATCCACTCTGCACTGAAGGTGCACTTGGAAGTGCAGTCGCTGTAGATCTGAGGGGAAGATCTGAAATGAGGGGAAGCTCTGCTGATTTTATTATCCAATCATGTGCAAGCTAAAATGCTGTTTTTTTATTTTCCTTGCATGTCCCCCTCGGATCTACAGCGACTGAACTTCCAAGTGCACTTGTAGTGTAAAGTGGAGTTGCCTTTAGTAAATAAACCCCATTGTTAATGACATACCCCCATTTCAGCTTGCCTAGCGCACTGCGAACCGACAGTTTGGACATGAATTGGATCTAATCTAAATATAAAACTACAATGATAAATTAATGGTTAAATAAAGCTGCTCCCCTAAATGGGTGCTAAAAGTACTCAAAAGTGTGAATAAATAAAGTGAAGGGACACTCTAAATTAATAAGTGATGATTTAAGCGTAATCATACCAATAACATTTTTTTTTTTTTTACCTTCATTGGTCAATATATTGTTATGAATATATGTTCATATCACATGAATGTATTATTTAGTCTATTTAGTCTATTGCACTTTTAGTTTGTTACTGAATGGTATCCATATTGGTATAATTACGTTTAAATCATCACTTATTAATTTAGAGCGCCCCCTTCACTTTATTTATTCACATGAATCAGATCCACCCAATGCGATCCGATTCTGGTGCGGACCAAAAAAAAGGGTCCAAATGCGATATCAGCCATACAATCTGTATGGCTAAAAATCGAATCGCATGGACATCGTGTGTGATTTGCACTGCAGTGCGGTGCGAATCACATGCGATCTTGCACCACGCAGCAGTGTGAACTGGCCCTAAAACCGAATGGGTTTAGTTACATTTTAATGCATTATTTAAGCATTTCTTTAGAATTGCCAAACTCCATTTTACAGTCAGGTCCATAAATATTGGGACATCGACACAATTCTAATCTTTTTGGCTCTGTACACCACCACAATGGATTTGAAATGAAACGAACAAGATGTGCTTTAACTGCAGACTTTCAGCTTTAATTTGAGGGTATTTACATCCAAATCAGGTGAATGGTGTAGGAATTAAAACAGTTTGTATATGTGCCTCCCACTTTTTAAGGGACCAAAAGTAATGGGGCAGATTAACAATCATCCATCAAACTTTCACTTTTTAATACTTGTTTGCAAATCTTTTGCAGTCAATTACAGCCTGAAGTCTGGAACGCATAGACATCACCAGAAGGTGGGTTTCATCCCTGGTGATGCTCTGCCAGGCCTCTACTGCAACTGTCTTCAGTTCCTGCTTGTTCTTGGGGCATTTTCCCTTCAGTTTTGTCTTCAGCAAGTGAAATGCATGCTCAATCGGATTCAGGTCAGGTGATTGACTTGGCCATTGCATAACATTCCACTTCTTTCCCTTCAAAAACTCTTTGGTTGCTTTCGCAGTATGCTTCGGGTCATTGTCCATCTGCACTGTGAAGCTCCGTCCAACGAGTTCTGAAGCATTTTGCTGAATATGAGCAGATAATATTGCCCAAAACACTTCAGAATTCATCCTGCTGCTTTTGTCAGCAGTCACATCATCAATAAATACAAGAGAACCAGTTCCATTGGCAGCCATACATGCCCACGCCATGACACTGCCACCACCATGCTTCATTGATGAGGTGGTATGCTTTGGATCATGAGCAGTTCCTTTCCTTCTCCATACTCTTCTCTTCCCATCACTCTGGTACAAGTTGATCTTGGTCTCATCTGTCCATAGGATTTTGTTCCAGAACTGTGAAGGCTTTTTTAGATGTTGTTTGGCAAACTCTAATCTGGCCTTCCTGTTTTTGAGGCTCACCAATGGTTTACATCTTGTGGTGAACCCTCTGTATTCACTCTGGTAAAGTCTTCTCTTGATTGTTGACTTTGACACACATACACCTACCTCCTGGAGAGTGTTCTTGATCTGGCCAACTGTTGTGAAGGGTGTTTTCTTCACCAGAGAAAAGAATTCTTCGGTCATCCACCACAGTTGTTTTCTGTGGTCGTCCGGGTCTTTTGGTGTGGCTGAGCTCACTGGTGCGTTCTTTCTTTTTAAGGATGTTCCAAACAGTTGATTTGGCCACACCTAATGTTTTTGCTATCTCTCTGATGGGTTTGTTTTGTTTTTTCAGCCTAATGATGGCTTGCTTCACTGATAGTGACAGCTCTTTAGATCTCATATTGAGAGTTGACAGCAACAGATTCCAAATGCAAATAGCACACTTGAAATGAACTCTGGACCTTTTATCTGCTCCTTGTAAATGGGATTATGAGGGAATAACCCACACCTGGCCATGGAACAGCTGAGCAGCCAATTGTCCCATTACTTTTGGTCCCTTAAAAAGTGGGAGGCACATATACAAACTATTAATATTGCACCATGTACCATCAAATAAGTAAATAACATAAATTGGTGAGCTATCAAAAATACAGTGAAATATAAATAATAAATTCTTCGGTGAAAAGTACTGAATAAATTCACACAAAATGAAAATAAGTAAGTAGAATCCACTTAGTGCACACAATAAAGTCTCTAACAATAGGTTTGCGGGACTAGATAATCCAAGCCTGAATGAGTAACAGATGCTTCTTTCAAACAATTCCACTGCTGATTCCTACAGATGAAATTCCCGGCTTTCAGCAGGCTTCCAAGACATAAAAGATAAAAAGGAAAACAAAACCATTGCGCAGGTAATGTGACAAAGTGATCCCTATGCATTAGGGTGAACCTTGAAAAAGTCACGTGTCTGGTGACGCAACGCGTCGGGAGGAGGAGCCTGTGACGTATCCAGCAGTGTGTTTGTGTGCACTGGTGGTGGATGAAGAGTCTCCAGTGTTACGCCTTATGCAGCTGATCATTTCATATGCGATCGTATCCACAGGGATCACTTTGTCACATTACCTGCGCAATGGTTTTGTTTTCCTTTTTTGTCTTTTAAATCTTTTCAAATCCATTGTGGTGGTGTATAGAGCCAAAAAGATTAGAATTGTGTCGATGTCCCAATATTTATGGATCTGACTGTATATTCCTGGAGTAAAAACCTAATAACATCTTATTATTTATCGTGGTATTAGGCCTCTTTCACACAGACGGCTGTTCTGCTGCTGTTAAAAGCATGTTTTGTTATTTTGAAATTCCAAGACCCCAGGCACAGCAATCAGTTGCGGTTGCACATTGCAATTAGCAGCGTTTACGTGCATTTACATGCAGCTGCATTTAGCTGTAGTGGAACATTCTTGCCATTTCTGATGTGCTTCCTGTTGTTTTTCTTTCCTCTTTCCGCTGCTATCCGCAGGAGAAATAGTACACTGCGATTGCCTGCGATTATGTGCAAATAGCTGCGCTAAATCGGTCCTGGACGCAGTCAAATTTGTAAATCGGTCCTGGACGCAGTCATATTTGTAAATCGGTCCTGGACGCAGTCAACTTTATAAATCGGTCCTGGACCCAGTCAAAACCCCATGCAACGAAACCGTCACTAAACGCAGTGTGTGAATGGGGGCCATAGGAAAGCATTGTGTGAGTTTAGGTGCGGTAGATAACTTCATCTAACAGAAGTACAACTTGAAAATACAAAAAACTGTAAATTCTATTGACTGTAATGCCATTGCACAAATTAGCTGAATACATTACCAACATTAAATATCAAGAAAAAAAAATGAAGAAAATTATTTTTCTTATTTTTTTTTTTCAGTAGCTTAGTAGATGCCCCCTACATACACGTGCATACATGTGTTACTGCAGTGTTAATTTTGATGTCAAATTTCAATTTAGTTTTAGTTGTCTTTTAGTCTTTTGACTAAAATGCCATTTTAGTTTCAGTTTTATTATTAACTTAGGCCTGGTTCACACCTTTGCATTTTTTAGTGCGTTTTCAGTTTTGCAGAAACACACTACAGCCCTTTTAACATGGTTTCCTAAGGATGTAGTTCACATCTGTGCGTTTTATGGAAATGGCCAGGGACTTTTTTTCTGGTTTTTGATTCCATAGACTTCAATGGTTTAATAATGTGTATTGAAAATGCAAATGCACCTGCAATATGCAAACTGCAACCTGCATAGGTATGAATCAGGCCTTATCAGGTGTGAAAATATTTTAGTTGACGAAAGTAACACTGTTGGCCAGTAGTTGTTCTGTGTATGGTCCCATTTGCTGCACCAATTTTAATGCCAAGAAAAAAACAAGGAACCCCTCCCTTGATTTTGTCACTCTTCCTTTCCATTACTTCCACAAGATAATGGGGGTTATTTACTAAAGGCAAATCCACTTTGCACTACAAGTGCAAACTACAAGTGCAAAGTGCACTTGAAATTGCACTGGAAGTGCAGTCGCTGTAGATCTGAGGGGGGACATGCAAGGAAAATAAAAAACAGCATTTTAGCTTGCACATGATTGGATGATAAAATCAGCAGAGCTTCCACTCATTTCAGATCTTCCCCTCAGATTTACAGCAACTGAACTTCCAAGTGCACTTTCAATGCAATTTCAAGTGCACTTTGCACTTGTAGTTTGCACTTGTAGTGCAAAGAGGATTTGCCTTTCGTAAATAACCACCAATGTGTTTGTTCAGTGACGATAAACCAAAGGTGGCATGTTCTAATACAAAATACAGTCAAACTTTGGTTTGAGAGTAACTTGGGTTGAGAGCGCTTTGCAAGACAAGCAAAATTTTTTAATAAATTTTGACTTGATATACAAGCGATGTCTTGATATACAAGTAGCGTCATGTCACAACTGGGTAAACAAAAAACAGAACAGAGGCGCCTCTAAGTGTAGTAATATGGTTACATTTAATGAAGGTACAACATTTAGCAACTCACATGGTTGATGATTAAAAGAGGCACATCTAAGTATGCAGGCATCTGGGGTAAAGCTGTCCACATAGACCATCCTTCTCACCACCATCAATGTCATCCCTTTCAAATCGCTCTACTGCAGGGTAGTCTTCCCGGTCACGATTGCAGACTGACGGCGTTGAGAGCTGGCGGTGCGGAGGACGGTCTATGTGGACATCAACCATGTGAGTTGCTAAATGTTGTACCTTCATTAAATGTAACCATCTTGCTACACTTAGAGGTGCCTCTCTTCTCTTTTATACTTTGTAGCTCCTGCTGGATTTAGCTTCTAATCCCCTTGTGGAGGCTTCTATTTGTAAATGGACATTTGATGGTTACACAACCTATCACATTGCTATAATCTTTTTTTTATGTACTATAAACTGAAGGACTTATGAATAAATTGTTGTGGAACGAATAATCTGAGTTTCCATTATTTCTTATGGGGAAATTTGCTTTGATATACAAGTAATCAGCAGAGAAACAAAAGGGGGGGTTTTCCGGCGCTCCGCAACATGTGATGTCTAAGGTAAATAGTACAATGGTAGCTATAATAGCACATTAAAATAAGGCAGGTAAATTCTAGAATGAGGAGGCAGCCATCCTCAGAGGGTGTCCATTACCTCTGTTGATAATCAATGTTGGAAAAAGGAGGGGTGTGGAGGCGCCAACTGTGGTAGCTTGTTTATGCAAAAATAAAAGTTAGTGTAACAATTACACTTACTGGTTCGCAGGGTGGAGGTGTTTCTTTGAGATGGAAAAGTGTCCTGGGATGTGCTGTTATCTTGTTTCCGGCTCAGATTTCATTCCTTCAGGCGTCTGGGTGTGAAGTCTGTACACAGGCTGAACTGCTGCATCCAGTGCATGGAAAGCTCCACGCTGACCACTCTGGAGTGCAGAAGAGGAAATGATGTCACTGATGCACGGCAAACGTCCAGGCTGGTTTTGGGGATAATGCAGGGATAGTACAGGCTACGCGCTCGGGGCTCGCAGCTCCTTCTACTGGCCTTTAGAAGGCCTTTTAAAGGCCAGTAGAAGGAGCTGTGAGCCCCGAGCGCGTAGCCTGTACTATCCCTGCATTATCCCCAAAACCAGCCTGGACGTTTGCCGTGCATCAGTGACATCATTTCCTCTTCTGCACTCCAGAGTGGTCAGCGTGGAGCTTTCCATGCACTGGATGCAGCAGTTCAGCCTGTGTACAGACTTCACACCCAGACGCCTGAAGGAATGAAATCTGAGCCGGAAACAAGATAACAGCACATCCCAGGACACTTTTCCATCTCAAAGAAACACCTCCACCCTGCGAACCAGTAAGTGTAATTGTTACACTAACTTTTATTTTTGCATAAACAAGCTACCACAGTTGGCGCCTCCACACCCCTCCTTTTTTCAACTTTGATATACAAGTGCTTTGGATTACAAGCATGTTTCCGGAATGAATTATGCCCGCAATCCAAGGTTTTACTGTACCCAATTTCTAGCATCCACAGGTGTTGTTGTTATTACTGGCCCTAATCACCATGCCCTACAATACGCATTAAGCCCTGGTTCTCACCAGGGCGGTTTTAAAATTGCACTACTTCAGAGCAACTTCAAAGCAGTGCAATTTCATGTGCAGCTTGCTGATACCTGTGTAACCTCATTTAACAGATCTCAATGCAAGCTGCACTGAAATTGCACAGAAATAGTGCAGGAACCTTTTTCAAAGTTGCTGCGACTTGAGTCGCAGCAATTTGAACAGTTCCAAATGGGATGAGACTTGTCATGTAAATTTGAACTATTAAGTCGCATGACAAGTCACACTGCTGTGATTTAGGGCTCAAGCTCTGCAGGTATATTGATTGATATATACTTGATATATTAGGCTCTTATCTTGTGCCTGATGTTGGTCACAGTTCCTATGTGCTGTGGTGGTGGCAGTACCAGGACAGGTTTGTCCATCGTCCAGGGCAAGGATGCGGAACTTCACCCCTCCCCCATTGTTAATGAAACCATAGAATGGGTTTACTGCCCTGTGTCCATATTGCCAGCCTTCTTGCTCTGTTGTGCCCAGGGCAGCTGCCCCTCCTGCCCATCCGGTCATTTCAAGCAGTATTAAACCCAAAAGCAAACATTTATTATATTGCAGCTTACCAGTTCTTAAATGTGATGGCTGTATTATTTTTGTTTTTTAGGCTTTCTTTCTTCTGTTTTCATCTGTTGATCCAGCCTGTAAGTCTGTTGTTTTTTTTTTTTTTAAAGAAAAGCTCTCTTGCAGTTAAAGGGATGAGACAGAACATTTAACACTGGTAGGGGTGCTTAAAATGATCAACTATTATTTATTTATGTAAAACCTTTATCCCAAAAGCAAAAATACTGTTTGTTGTAATTGATTATAAAGTATTAGCTGGAGTTCAGCTTCAATTTATTAGTGTATTTAAATCTGCTAGTACTTAATCCACTAGTGCTTCTAACACTTCCTTCCCCCAAGACCCGGGGTCTCCAAACTGTAGCTCACGGGCCGAATGTGACCTTTTGTTTGCTTGCCACTTCAGCCCCAGAAGGATTTACCCCCTTCTTAACTAGAACACTTTTTGCGATTCGGCACTGCATCATTTTGACTGACAATTGTGATTAATTGTGACTGCGACATTGCAGCGGTCACATCAGACACTATTTTGGGACCATTGTCATTTATACAGCGATCAGTGCTATAAAAATGCACTGATTACTGTGTAAATGACACTGGCAGGGAGGGGGTTAAACTAGGGGGCGATCAAGGGGTTAACTGTGTTCCCTCACTGTGTTCTAACAGTAGGGGGGGGTGGGCTCACTAGAACATGACAGAGATCACTGGGAGCAGTTGATCCCTGTCATGTTGCTAGGCAGAACAGGGAAATGCCTTGTTTACATAGAAATCTCCCCGTTCTGCCTCTCCGTGTCAGGATCGCGGGGCCACCAGCAGACAACGAGTCTGCGGGACCCTTGGGCACACTCATGCGGCGGGCGTGCACGCACGCCCACTAGCCCAAGATTTAAAGGGGACGTACAGATACACCCATTTGCGCAGCCATGCCTTTGTGTCGACGTACATCGTCGTGTGCTGGTCGGCAAGCGGTTAATAATACTTTTTACTAATACTAATTGTTATCAATGCTTTCAGTGTTACAAAAACAAGAGGCAGTTTTGGAAAAATCCTTTATTAAAAATGAATAATGTCCCCCGTGGTAGCTCCGTGCCTTCTTCCTCCGGTCTTTTCCCTTCGCTTTTTCTCCCTTCGCTTCTTCTCCCTGTTCTTCTCCCTTCGCTTCTTCTCCTGGATCTTCTCCCTTCACCGCTGACTTCTTCCTCCACCAACCCGGTCTTCCACCGACGCTGCCTCCCGCTGTTATGTCAGGTTCATTGTCTGCCATTTCTTATATAGCCATGGGGCGTGGTGGGATCACACATGAGACCCCACCCCCTCATGTCACCGAAGGGTCTGGTATGGTCTTGGGGGGGAAGAATCCCACGCAGTTTATTTTTTTATTTCATTTTATTGTGGTCTGGGGTTCCACCCCTCAAGATTCATACTAGACTCAAAGTCGGATCCCATTAATTGAAGTTACATGGAAGTCAGACATGAAGTCGCAGGGCAAAGTCGGATCAGAAGTCATACTACTTTTGTGTTGGATCAGTGTGAACAAAGCCTCAGTCGAATAATCTTTTATAAAAACAATACATTTTTTTTAAATGATTCTAATTTATTTTTGATTTATTGGACAAAACAACAAGAAAGCGTTGTGTTATTAAAAGAAAATATCATTAAGCACAATCAAACATTCCAATCAAACCTAGACAAAATCTATGTATGTGGTCAGCATTAAAGGAAGAAGAAAGAGATAGGTACAAGATAAGGAACCTTAAGTAGTAGAATACAAATAGCACATGTGTGGGTAGTGAAGAAGGCTGTAGTTTATTGGCTGAAAGTCATGCTCGTAGGCCTAAAGCTTCATTCATAGGGGCGGCAAGGAGGCGGTAAAACAGATGGTTGATCTGCGTTTTTTGCCTCCACCTAAAACCTAACATGGTAGCCAGGGATTCTTGCACATTCCACAGCACTGGCAATTTTAACTCGGCATGTTGAACTTGATAGATAGCAGAGGGAGCACTTCGCAACCAGGAGCCAAACACTTGACTCACAGTTGCGGCCCAGCATTACCATGCAATGCCCCTGTTTGGCTTTGGAAAAACAGGAGGTGGCAGCATTGCTTCCTTAATGCCTGAAAACTCTTCACAGCCACTTCTGAAAAGCGATCAACTGCACATTGCTTTTTGGTGGGGGATTAATAATGCCACCCATGTAAATGAGACCTATGGGTGCCCACATAAAAAGTATTTAATATTTTAATTTAAAAAAATTAACTGTGAGCAGGGATATGTTTCAATCATTTTTTTTTCAGCTTGTGTCAATAAAAACACAATCAATGAGTCAGGAGCTTTCCATTACTTTAACATTTCTGTTTCTATAAATTATACAGTACTGTGCAAAACTTTTAGGGAGGTGTGCAGAAATGGTGTAAAGAAAGAATACTTTATTTTAATTGTTTCGTTTTATCAATTTACAAAATGCAAAGTCAGCTAACAGAAGAAAAATCTGTGACTACCCTTTGGCTTTAAACCATAGGTACACTTGCACACAGTTTATAAAGGAACTCGACAGGTAGGTTGTTCCAAACATCTTGGAGGACTAACCACAGATCTCCTGTCTCATATCCTTTTGTCTCTTCATGTAATCCCAAACAGACTTAATGATGTTGAGTTCAGGGCTCTGTGGGGGGCAAACCATCACTTCCAGCTGAAGATAGTTCTTAAGGTCATTGGTGGTATGCTTGGGGTCTTTGTCCTAAATCTGGGGCCAATCACACACCTCACTGATAGTATGGATAAGTATCTGTCTGTATTTCCCAGCTTAGAGGACACCATTGATTGGGCAACGCTGAGGACCCTAGATGCAGTGGTTGGCCAGGGAAACCTAATGCAGCAGATTAAAGACACATAATGCTTACTTCCCTTCAACATCGGAAGATATCCAGCACAGAACTGGCAGAAACCAGTGGGAGCTAGGTACATACATTTACTGTCCAAAGAAGTCTGGCCAGAAGTGGTCTTCATGGAGAAATTGTGGCAAAAAAGCCATACCTCTGACATGGAAACAAGGCTAAGCGACTCAACCATGCATGAAAACATAGGAACTAGGGTGCAAAAAAAACGGTAGCAGGTGCTCTGGTCTGACGAGTGCAATTTTGAAATATCTAGCTGTAGCAGGAGGCAGTTTGTTCACCGAATGGGCTGGAGAGCCGTACAATAAGGAGTGTCTGCAGGTAACAGTGAAGTATAGTGGAGTATAGTGGAGGTTCCTTCCAAGTTTGGGGCTGCATTTCTGCAAATGGAGTTGGAGATTGGGTCAGGATCTATGGTGTCCTCAATGTTGAGAAATATAAGCAGATACCTCTTCATCATGCCATACCATGAGAGAGACGAGTGATTGGCCCCAAATTTACTCTGCATCAGAACAACAAACATACAACCAATGTAATTAAGAACTATCTTCAGTGTAAGGAAGAACAAGGATTCCTGGAAATGATGGTTTGGCCCCCACAGACAGGGCCGTCTTTTTGAGCTGTCACAGCTGGGCACTGCCCGAGGGCCTCAAGTGCTCATGGGGCCCCATCAGGGCCAGCTCCGATCTAGGGGGATGCAGTGATATGGTAACAGCACTGCACGCAAGTTACGTAGCGTCGCTATGGGGGTGGGGGGGGGCAGGACCAGGAAGCAGTTGTAGTGGGTGCCATCGAGCCTCCCCCCCCATCAGTACAGCGGTGATGTGACAGGGGAGATGAGAGCTGCGGGTGTATTTCCCTCGCTGGCCCCTCCCCTTTCTCCTGTCAGCAGAACGGGAGAAGAGAGAGCGGCTCTAATCTGGTAGGTTTGCCACGATGCCGCCCATCTTCCTGCCCGCTCTCCCCATTGGCCACAGCAGAGGGCCAATCAGAAGACACTGGGGAAGTATCATAGGAAATGTAGTCCCAGAAGATTGGCGGCCCCAGATGTGTCCACAAACAACTAGCTACAGCCCCCAGCATGTCTGCACTCTGGGGGGAGAGAGAGAGCCTGGGACCCGGAAGAAGCAGAGAATTTGAGTGCTACAGAGGAAGAAAAAGGACTACTGTATGCTGAGGGAAGCCAGAGAGGGAGCCATGCTGTACCCACACCACCAGAGAGAGAGCCACGCTGTATCTGCACCACTAGAGAGAGCCACGCTGTGCCTGCACCATCAGAGAGAGAGCCACGCTGTACCCGCACCACCAGAGAGAGCCACGCTGTACCCGCACCACCAGAGAGAGCCACGCTGTACCCGCACCACCAGAGAGAGCCACGCTGTACCTGCACTACCAGAGAGAGAGCCACGCTGTACCCGCACTACCAGAGAGGGAGCCACGCTGTACCCCCACCACCAGAGAGAGCCACGCTGTACCCACACCACCAGAGAGAGCCACGCTGTACCCGCACCACCAGAGAGAGCCACACTGTACTAGCACCACCAGAGAGAGAGAGCCACGCTGTACCCGCACCACCAGAGAGAGAACCACGCTGTACCCACACTACCAGAGAGGGAGCCACGCTGTACTCGCACCACCAGAGAGGGAGCAACTCTGTACCTGCACCACCAAAGGGGGATAAAGACAGAGCCACTGCCAGGGTACAGACGTGCTACACTACTGACCAGAGATGGCCTGGCAAACCAGAGTGAGCGAATGTCCAGCCGGAGGGATCACTGCTGCGGTTTCACTGGGTCTGGTAAGAGGGCCTGATGGCCATTATCCATTACTGTTCCTAGGGACTCAGCCATTAGGAAGTGCCTAACCTGCTATCCTCTAGGCCTTATTGACCTCTGGCCCAAAAATAGGGGGGTGGGGGGTGACACAATTTTTACCGCACCAGGTGACACCAACCCTAGTGACGCCACTGCTTTAGTCTTAGTAGCAGGGCTGACTGAGCAGGTACCAGCAGCACTTTCTGCTTGCCATCTCCAAGCTCTCACCTCTGATTATTGCTGAATGCTCCACCTCCACTCGCCCCCAAGTTGGGAGTCCATGCACGTTGCTGCTGACTGTGGGAATATCTCACTCACGCAAATCGTGCGAGTGAGATATCAAGAGAAAGGATTTGGAGTGAATATTTTTAGGGAGCTGAAGAGGCCCATGATGTTTGCGCCACCTCCATGTGAACTAGCCAATCCCAGCTGTACCTGCGCTGGCAGCCCCACCCATATTCCTGTAGACACACACACACAGCACTGTGCTGGAAGTAGGGAGGGTGTGCAGCAGGGGGCAAATTAGAGGACACACATGTAGTGCTGGTAGATTTTTAATCTACCGTTGATAGGTAAATCTAGTGGGTTATTTGTTAGGTGAAGTTAGGTTTGCCTCTGTTCCAGCTTGGCTGAGTTGCGTATGATTCCACACTGTGCCGGTGGGTGTCGTTGTCCCCATAGGCCGGTGTTGGAAAGGCAACGTGTCGAAGCGTATGGGTGCTCCTCTGTCCCAGAGACAACTCGGTGGAGGTGGTCCTCCAAGTTGAATTCTGGGAGAGGGTATTTATGAGACAGACGCCATGTTCAGGGGTTCGTTTTCAGCCACCTGCTGGCCCTCCTGGCCATCAGGTATGCGATAGGAATACCACCTCGTTCCGGAGGCCCGCGTCGCTGCGGCGTGTGGGTGGGCCCAGAGGTCTGTCTGGGGCTTATCACAGCAGCGGAGGAATGGTCCTGAGCTGTCTATCCTGAGTGAAGAAGCTGGACAACTGATCAGATCCCAGGGGAGGACCCGTCATGGAAGGATCATGCAGAGTGCTGGCCTGGAGAGGGGCCTGGTGACTCAGTTGGAGGACGTATCCTGAAGTGGTCTTACTGCATAGTACTGCCGGGTTGTGGCAGAGACTTTTGTTCGTGCTACGTACTGGCTGCTAGGCAAGTGAGAGAGGCCTATCCAGGCGGCAAAGATTGAATCCCACAAGGGGAGTGCATCTAACTACAAGTGTTCAATTCCAAATGATGTTCTGAAGAATACTAAGAAAAGGTATTTGAGCTTCCCTGCAACTTTCCTTCTGCCTCTTTCCTGCTACTTCCTTTATTACTTGTTCATTAAAGCATTGAAAAACATACTCAAGTGTTTGGTGCCTACATCGTCCAGAGGTAAACTCAACGGGACCCTAGACCCGGTGTCGGTGAAACAGAGGTGGCGAGAGTGAAGGTAACAGCCCGCTTTAAACCAGCAGCTCCACTGTGAGTTATTGCTACACACACACACACACACACACTAGAGCAGTGGTTCTCAACTCCAGTCCTCGGGACCCACCAACAAGCCAGATTTTAAGTATTACCTTGGGGAGTTGCAGACAAGAATACTGCAATCACTGAGCAGCAAGTGATATCACCTGTGATGTATTTCAGCTATCTTGCAAACCTGGCCTGTTGGTGGGTCCTGAGGACTGGAGTTGAGAACCACTGCACTAGAGGCTGCAAAATTGGTGAGTCCACCAAACAACCCCCCACCACCACCACCATGACAATGGCATATGCCCCTCTTTCTAATTCTCTAAATGAAAAAGACTGTCACTCTCAAACGCAATTTATACATGAATTGCTTTTCAGAGGCATTTGACAGGTGGTGAAGAGGTGATATGTTGCCTCCTCACCACCTATTTTAACCCTCTAAATCGAGGGTCGGCAACCCAATGACCTCATTCTACCCTTCAATTATGGCCAGGTTACGTGTAGATCAGCGATTCTGCTTTGTGACCCCCAGAACGCTCCTCCCACATTGCAGAGCTGCGCATGTAAGGAACTACCTTGTATGCTGCGCTGATCCAGGACGGCCCTTCTATCACGTCCATCCCAGGTGCTTGTGTGTGACATTACATGGGATGGATGATAGAGGAGGGCTGACCAGGATCAGAGCGCCAGGAGAAAGAAGAGTCATGTGTCTTTCGCAGTTCCCTGCTCTGCACGTAAGGAAAAATTCTGCTTTCCTGTGAGTCCCTCTACACACATATCACTGCTCTACTAGCTAACCTCATCCTCTGCCCTACTGGCACCATCCACAGCCCTACTTACTGTCACCATCCACAGTCCTATTTACTGTCACCATCCACAGCTCTACTTACTGTCACCATCCACAGCCCTACTTACTGTCACCATCCACAGCCCTACTTACTGTCACCATCCACAGTCCTACTTACTGTCACCATCCACAGCCCTACTTACTGTCACCATCAACAGCCCTACTTACTGTCACCATCCACAGCCCTACTTACTGTCACCATCCACAGTCCTACTTACCGACACCATCCACAGCCCTACTTACTGTCACCATCCACAGTCCTACTTACTGTCACCATCCACAGCCCTACTTACTGTCACCATCAACAGCCCTACTTACTGTCACCATCCACAGCCCTACTAACTGTCACCATCAACAGCCCTACTAACTGACACCATCCACAGCCCTACTAACTGTCACCATCCACAGCCCTACTAACTGTCACCATCCACAGCCCTACTAACTGTCACCATCCACAGCCCTACTAACTGTCACCATCCACAGCCTTACTAACTGTCACCATCCACAGACTTACTAACTGACACCACCCACAGCCCTACTAACTGCCACCATCCACAGTCCTACTAACTGCCAAAATACTCTGTCCTACTAACTGACACCATCCACTGCTCTACTGAATGACACTGTCCACTGCCCTACTGACACAGTCCACTGCTCTCTTGACCCCTATAATCTGTCCTACAAACTGCTGATTTCTATACTCTGCCCTACCTACTACTGGCCTCGTTACACTGCCCTACCTTTACTGACCTCTACACACCACCCTACCTTTTACTGACCTCTGCACACCACCCTACCTATTACTGACCTCTACACGCCACCCTACCTATTACTGACCTCTAACAACCACCCTACCTATTACTGACCTCTACACACCACCCTACCTATTACTGACCTTTACACACCACCCTACCTATTACTGACCTCTACACACTGCCCTACCTATTACTGACCTCTAAACACCACCCTACCTATTACTGACCTTTACACACCGCCCTCTACCTATTACTGACCTCTACACACCACCCTACCTATTACTGACCTCTAACAACCACCATACCTATTACTGACCTCTAACAACCACCATACCTATTACTGACCTCTACACAGCACCCTACCTATAACTGACCTTTACACACCGCCCTACCTATTACTGACCTCCACACACCACCCTACTTATTACTGAGCTCTACACACCACCCTACCTATGACTTACCTCTACACACCACCCTACCTATGACTAACATCTACACACCACCCTACCTTTTACTGACCTCTATATACTGCCCTGTAATTAGGCTTGAAACGAGTTGCTCACTGAAGTCAACTTTTAAGGTAAGCTAAGTTTATATTTTTACAATGACATTAGTTTTATTATAATGTAGATCTCCACCTCTCAAAGGTTGCCTACCCCTGCCCTAAATGCTGCATCACACCCGGATGAGGGGAACTTGCAGCGCAGACCCTTTTATTTAAATTGGTTGTGTTTGGTGAGCGGTAGTGCAGGCTTGTGGGGGCCCCAGTGCATTACTTTGCCCAGGGGCACATACTGCTATTAAAGTTATACCCAAAAGTTGAACTTCCGTTCACTGTACTCCTCCCCCCTCCGGTGCCACGTTTGGCACCTTTCGGGGGGGGGGGGGCAGCATACCTGTCTTTCACAGGTATGCTTTCCCCACTTCCGGAAGCCTCAGCCACGGGTATTGACGTCATGACTGGGGCTCTCCCCCCTGTAGAAGAGAGGAGCGGAGCCTCGCGCATGCACAGTAGGGTTCACGGCATGAAGCCGAAAGGCTACACTGCCGGGTTCCCTTACTCGCAATGGAGGCTGCACGCACCCGACAGCTGATGGAAACAACAGCTGCATTGCTGACACACATGAATATGCTTTGATCTAAACCATTCCATTGTAGCTCTGGCTGTATGTTTAGGGTTGTTGTCCTGATGGAAGGTGAACCCCAATCTCAAGTCTTTTGCAGACTCTAACAAGTTTTCTTCTAAGAGTGCCCTGTATGTGGCTCCATCCATCTTCCCATCAAATCTGACCAGCTTCCCTGTCCCTGCTGAAGAAAAGCATCTCCACAACATGATGCTGCCCCCACCATGTTTCATGGTGCGGATGGTGTGTTCAGGGTGATGTGCAGTGTTCGTTTTCCACCACACGTAGCGTTTTGCTTTTAGACCAAAAAGTTCAATTTTGGTCTTATTTGACCAGAGCACCTTCTTCCACATGTTTGCTGTGCCCCCCATATGTCTTCTTGCAAACTGCAAACGGGACTTCTTATGGCTTTCTTTCAACAATGGCTTTCTTCTTGCCACTCTTCCATAAGGGCCAGATTTGTGGAGTGCACGACTAATAGTTGTCCTGAGGACAGATTCTCCCACCTGAGCTGTGAATTTCTGCAGCTCCTCCGGAGTTATCCAGACATGGTTGTCCACCTAAACTGACAGGCCGGGCAAGGAGAGCATTAATCAGAGAAGCAGCCAAGAGGCCCATGGTAACTCTAGAGGAGCTGCAAAGATCCACAGCTCAGGTGGATGAATCTGTCCACAGGACAACTATTACTCGTGCACTCCACAAACCTGGCCCTTATGGAAGAGTGGCAAGAAGAAAGCCATTGTTGAAAGAAAGCCATAAGAAGCCCCATTTTCTGTTTGCGAGAAGCCATGTGGAGGACACAGAAAACATGTAGAAGAAGGTGCTCTGGTTAGAGGAGACCAAAATTGAACTTTTTGGCCTGAAAGCAAAATGCTATGTGTGTCTGAAAACGAACACTGCATATCACCCTGAACACACCATCCCCACCGTGAAACATAATGGTGGCAGCATCATGTTGTGGGGATACTTTTCTTCAGCAGGGACAGGGAAGCTGGTCAGAGTTGATGGGAAGATGGATGGAACCAAATAAAGGGCAATCTTAGAAGAAAACTTGTTGGAGTCTGCAAAAGACTTGAGGTTGGGGCGGAGGTTCATCTTCCAGCAGGACAAACAACCCTAAACATACAGCCAGAGCTACAATGGAATGGTTTAGCTCAAAGCATATTCATGTGTTAGAATGGCCCAGTCAAAGTCCAGACCTAAATCTAACTGAGAATCTGTGGCAAAACTTGAAAATTGCTGTTCACAGATGCTCGCCATCCAATCTGACAGAGCTTGAGCTATTTTGCAAAGAAGAATGGGCAAAAAAATTACTCTCTAGATATTCAAAGCTTGTAGACTTGTAGCTGTAATTGCAGCAAAAGGTGGTTCTACAAAGTATTGACTTGGGGAGGCTGAATACAAATGCACGTTACACTTTTCACATATTTATTTGTAAAAAATGTGGAAAACCATTTATCATCTTCCTTCCACTTCACAATTAAGTGCCACTTTGTGTTGGTCTATCACATAAAAACCCACTAAAATACACTTACATTTTTGGTTGTAACATGACAAAATGTGTAAAATTTCAAGGGGTATGAATATTTTTTTCAAGGCACTGTAAATGGTCCAGTGAGCACTGTTGGGGCCATAATCCTGGAAGTGAAAAGAACATAATTTCATCCTAAGGTGCTCCTTGCAAAATTTCTGACAGAGAAGTGAAAAGAATTATCAGAAGAGTTTCCCATAAAGAGCTGGAATTAGCAGGTACAATTTTTATCAAAGTAAACAAGTAATGCACTCAACCACCATGGCCCGTATGCACGCTCACTACACAAGACTCCATTGCTGAAGAAAAAGCATGTTGGAAATTGTTTAAAGTTTGCTGCACAACATTTAGACGAGCCTGTGAAATACTGGGAGAATATAGCTTGGTCAGGTGAGACTAAAATTGAACTCTTTGGATGCCATAATACACACCATGTTTGGGGGTCAAATGGCACTGCATATCACCCCAAAACACCCCCATACCAACAGTGAAGTTTGGAGGTGGGAACATCATGGTGTGGACTGGCAAACTTCATATCATTGAAGGAAGGATAAATGGAAAAATGTACCAAGACATTCTTGATAAAAATCTGCTGCCATCTACCAGGATGATGAAGATGAAACGAGGGTGGACATTATAGCAAGACAATGATCCCAAACACAAAGCCAAGGAAACTCTCAATTGGTTTCAAAGAAAGAAAATAAAGCTGCTAAAATGG
Source organism: Lithobates clamitans (assembly GCA_037952925.1). Classification (NCBI taxonomy): domain Eukaryota; kingdom Metazoa; phylum Chordata; class Amphibia; order Anura; family Ranidae; genus Lithobates; species Lithobates clamitans. The sequence goes on along the minus strand of JBBGZY010000105.1, from coordinate 5,103,349 downwards.
CCCAGCCAATCGCATGAGTTGAATCCAATAGAAAATCTATGGAAAGAACTAAAGATGAGAGTTCATACAAGAGGCCCACGGAACCTTTAAGATTTAAAGACTGTGTGAGAGAATGGGCCAAAATCACACCTGAGCAATGCATGCGACTAATTTCTCCATACTGGAGTCGTCTTGAAGCTGTCATTACCAACAAAGGATTTTTTCAGTATTAAAAACATTTTAGTTAGCGTGTTCAATAATTTTTCCCTGTGTCGTTCCATTTCATTACACATAACTTAATTTCTGAACTTATTTGTTTTGGTTTCTTTGTATATATGGATTGCATGGGTTATTAACGACATGTGGTGACAATTTCATGTCAATAGCACCTTTAGAAATGTATTAACCTTGAAAAATGGTGACATGTTCAATACCTATTTTAGCCGCTGTGTATAAAGTATATCACTCATTTTCATTAATAATTATTTATTTGATTTTTAAAGCAGAGGACAAATGACTGACATCAGAGTGTTAAACTATCATCTGACATTCTCAGAAGGCTTGTTAAAACATCAGGATGGTTTGTATTGCTGTACCCCCACTAATAAAATATCCTTCATTTCCTGTTTCATCATCATCATCATGGGAAATACATACAACAGCAAAAATTTTATAGAAATACCATTTATAGCAGAGTATATTATGGGTTTAGAATCCCTGTCTGGTTCTTTATCCCCTTTGGGACACTTTCTGCACCAGTGGGATAAGAAGTGGGGGAAATCTACCCCATGGGGGGGGGGGCACAGACAGTAGGCAAATAATGATATAGAGTCTGACTTTTTTCCACCTAAACTCTAGTTCAATGTTGTTCCTAGCGTGCATATGTGTGTGAAAAACGCAGACTGTGCTATCTGCCTATGGGATATTGCCTGTGCTTCATACTCAGCAGAGATCATCCCTACAAACTAATTTCACATGTCTCAAAGTACGTCAGGAGATCTAAGAGTCATAATGTGGAATCTACATCTTCATTTATTAAATTATGCATGCTTGGTCCTAAAATTAAAAAAGATTTGTGATGCTTATGTAAGGTGTCTTTACAAATATGGCATGCAGGCTCTGGCAAACATCAGCCAGTCTTTCTCAATAAGTACATTCCAGACAGACAAGGTCAGTGTAGCTCAACTTTCTGCAACTCTTCCGATAGCAGTGGCTCTGTTTGTATAACCCAAGGATTAAAGTTCTTTATCTAAAATCACAGCTTAATGTTTGAGGACACCAGTTTTCATGAGTCTGCAGGGCGCTGTTTTTCAGTTCTAGTGGTGCACGACACAATGCCTTATGGATTGTATTACATGATGAATACTAAAAGTATAACTGGCTTCTAGGTGTCCTTTTCATTTTCTGTTCTTCATTACTGTTGTGCATCCTGTTGCAATTAGTAATCTATTTATACAGCTCAAAGCATATTTTGTCATGCTCAGCTGGCATAAACGAAAAAAATTCTTCAGCTATAGAAAAAAACAATTATATGGCAGTCGGTCTACTTTATGCCATCATGAAAGTGCCTTCAACTGTGAAATGTGCTGGCGAATTAAAAAGGTACTCTGTCTTTGTTCGTCTCATCAGATCAATGCCTTATATGGGTTTTGGCTTTTTTAAAACAAAATTAAGGTGGCATTAAAGTCCCGCTTTCAAAAGCGGTGAGCAGACAGGCTCTTTGTTCTTGTAGAAAAGACATGAAATGTCTCTTCCTCTCCGTTGGAATGTCAACTGATCTATGCATGTGCAATTCAGTTTAAAGTCCAGCACAGCGCCTGTGTGCTGGGATGACTGCACTCCTGCAAATGTGGAGTTGACATCATCCCGCACTGGCCAAAGAAGAAAGCTGGAGCCCGGCACCTGGAAGAAGCCAGGTGGAAGATGCCAGGGCTGGTGAGGGATGTCGGATAGTTGAATAGATAAGTATCACAGAGTTTAGCTCCACTTTAAAGTTGAATTCCAGGCTAAATTAACAGTTGCAATACATGCCAAGGTACTCTGACCTGTCCTTTCAGCCCCAAATCCAATCACTATCCAAATCATCCAGACTTCACCTCCAAAACATCTCCAAAATGCACCCCTTTCTAACCATTGAGACCACTAACCAACTTATTCACTCGCTTGTTATATCTCTCCTTGACTATTGTAACTCCCTCCTCATTGGCCTACCTCTCTGCAAGCTATCCCCTCTTCAGTCTATCATGAAAGTGGCTGCCAGACTCATCCAGCTTACCAACCTTTCAGTGTCTGACACTCCTCTCTGCCAAACCCTCCACTGGCTTCCCATTGCCCAACGAATAAAACTACATCACAAATCTTATCTCCAAATATCACCAGGACCTCCCAGGACCTTCTGCTCTCTGGCTCCCTTTTCTCCTCCTCCCATGCTCGTCTCCAGGACTTCTCCAGAGCCTTTCCCATCCTCTGGAACGCACTACCCCAATCTGTCCGGTTATCTCCTACTCTGTCCACTTTTAGGCGATCCCTAAATACTCATCTCTTCAGGGAGACCTATCCTGCCTCCAGCTAACAACCGAATTTTCTACTCCCCTCATCAGTTCATCCCTCACAGTCCCTACGTTTTGTTTCACCAGCCCCTCCCTCTTAGATTGTAAGCTCGCAGGAGCAGGGCTCCTCTAACCCTCTTGTTTTGAATTATACTATTGCTGTAGTGTCTCCCTACATTGTAAAGCGCTGCGCAAACTGTTGGCGCTATATAAATCTTATATAATAATAATAATATATGGCAGATGTTAAAACTGGCAAAGGATTTGTACTTCTGTACGCTTAATCCCAAGATTTACCTGGCCCTGCCAGACTTTTTTAGCCAGCCTAGTGACTTGAATGTTCTCTGCTGTAGGTAAGGAAAAAACCCAGATCACCTCCCAGCCCACAGCCTATGATTAAAAAATGATGGATAAGCAGCAGTTCACGCCTCTGTCACTCTGCTTGTTCCTCCTATCAGAATGGTCCTTGTTAGCATTTTTGCATGCAGCACAACTGACTGACCAGATCTGAATCATTTTTTTGTAAAAGCAAACCTGTGGTTGCTCTAGCCTCAAGCATGCAATAGGATTGATTTAGTAAAGGCACAATAACTGTGCAAGGGAAGAGCTTAGTGAATGAGGTAAAGCTCTGCTGACTTCTACCACTCAATTGTATTTCAAAAATAAGAAAAGGTCTGGTGTCACCGGTAACCCACCTCCATCCCTATAATATGCAACAAAAAAGTATTCGCCCTTGGGACTTTAAATGAGGTGGGCACCATTTGGCCAAAAAGCATCATAACAGTAATTGAAGTATAAAGTATATACGTTTATTCAGGTAAAAATCATGCATACATTAGTATCATCAGCAATGGCCAATTGTAGAATAACATACATATGAATTGAACAATAGGTACATAAATGAGTAATAGACATGTAATACATGGGCATCTAATGTACCCTAGGAGTAAAAAGCATGTGATACATGGGCATCTAATGTACCCAACGCGTTTCGCGAGACCCAGCTCGCTCTTCAGGGGTTGATGCATGTATGGATGTACCTAAGAAGCGTCATAGAAGGGCGTGCAAACGCACCCCCCCATGCATCCAGATGGCCTAATACGTCCAGCCACAGTGACATTGCAAAATCGCAAATGCCATGGGGTCGGAACACATGCATGGTGTCGAGGTGCAGGTGTCCCCACATGTATACATGTAGATATACTATATATATACTTTTTATCTGGTTTATTTAATTGACTTGTTAATATTCAGTTTGCAATTTCCAACACTGGCACACATTCAGGCCCCCTTGTGAGGTTCCTCTGTGGCAGCGGTACCACTGTCTAAATAAACGCATATACTTTATACTTCAATTACTGTTATGATGCTTTTTGGCCAAATGGTGCTCACCTAATTAAAAGTCCCAAAGGTGAATCCTTTTTTGTGACTCAATAGTATTTCTGTCATTCTTCTTGCAAGTGATTGGGTATTTTTTGCAAAGAAATTGCAGTAGATTCATTAACCACTTAAGGACAGAGCCTCGTTTTGAGATTTTGTGACAACAGTAAAGTTAGCCCAATGTTTTTTATATTGTGAAAGATAATGTTACGCCGAGTAAATTGATACCCAACACGTCACGCTTCAAAATTGCGCCCGCTCGTGGAATGGCGACAAACTTTTACCCTTAAAAATCTCCAGGCGATCCTTAAAAAACTCTGTAGGTTGCATGGTTTGCGTTACAGAGGAGGTCTAGGGCTAGAATTATTGTTCTCGCTCTAACAATCGCGGTGATACCTCACATGTGTGGTTTGAACACAGTTTTCATATGCAGGTGCTGCTCACGTATGCATTCGCTTCTGCACGCAAGCTCGGCGGGACGAGGCGCATTAAAAAATTGTATTTTTTTTCTTATTTTTCTATTTTTACACTGTTTTTTTTAAGAAAGAAAAAAATTGTCACTTTTATTCCTATTACAAGGAATGTAAACATCTCTTGTATTTAAAAAAATGACAGGGCCTCTTAAATATGAGATCTGGGGTCAAAAAGACCTCAGATCTCATATTTACACTAAGAAAATGTTGTTTAAAAAAAAAATGTCCCTTTAAGAGCTATGGCCATTCTGTTTTGACGTTGCTTCTGGCCTGCAATGGTATGGAGCCGAGTGTTGGTGGTCAAAGGTGACCTTGCGTCAAAGGTAAATAGCCACTAATCCATCCTACTCTGCAGTGGGTCCATGAGTACCCCTTGTGGGCTTGGTCTCATTTACATACTGTTTTATGATGGTCTAGGGTGCCTTAGTCACAAACGACCTTTTACCACTACTGCTCTGCAGTGGGACCATACACAATCCTTGCTTGTTCTCTCCCCTTTATTACTGTTTGCATGGCAGCCTAAGGTGACCTAGTTAAAGTGCTCATTTGGTCCTTCTGCTCTTCAGTTGGTCCACTGCTATCCTTGCTGGTACTATTTAATTTGCATTCTTTTGGCATAGTGGCCTTTAGTGACCTAATCATGCCAAGCTATTCCCACTGCTATGCAGTTGGTCTGTGAATCATGTCTGCTGTTATTGACTCATTTGCATACTGTAGTGGGAGAGCCTACAGTGCCCTGATCATGGATTACCTTTGTCCCCGCTTTGTATCAAGGCCTCAGGTGACCCAGTCTGCCTCCTGTTCTACACCTTTGTCATTAGTTAACCTAGCTATTGCAGTATATAAATAATCATGTACTCCATATAAATGGTATAATATGCCATGGTGCAAGGGTAATGGCTCTGAAGCCTCTTCTAGCTGCCCCTGCTTTGTGTGGCACCTTGCATGTTGGCTGACTCCAATCATGAAAATTGCAATACGTCTGCCTCACCCTTTATTCCGAAGTATATATCCTATGTCTTCTGTTCAGCTGAAGACAGCGAGGAAATATACCCCATCCTTTTGAATAAGTTGGCACGTGGGAGAATTTTAGCCTATGATTAAGAATCATAGAAGTATCCAAAAAAAATGTCCAGGTCACTCACAACATATCACTCTTCTTTATTTATTCATAAGTTCCTAAAGCTAAAAACAAAATCACTTCCAGCCAACGAACATTTCTCATGCAAAATGCAGGCTTTTACAAGGCAGTTTGATCGATCTTCAATGGCTTTCCTGACATGAAAGGTGCTTCCTTACACTTAAAGCGTAACTCCACTTTTGTTGAGAAAAAAACATTCACCCCTGGATGATCTATGTACATTGCAAGGATTATAACAACCTTTGTTGCAGATTCCTACCTTTTGTTATTCTGAAGAAATCCATTTGTGTTTATCTATGCCTCTGTTCTGAGTGGGTCTAATGGGAGTGGTTTCATAATTAACTGTCAGTTGTGGCAGCTGCAGGGCACTAATGAGGAAGCTGCTGGGCCTGCATCCTTTTAGATATGTTCCTATTGGAAATATCTCACCAAAAATGACATTTTTATTGCAGGGGATGCCTGAAATCTGACTTGTATCTCAGGCAGACTTCTGGGAAAATTGGTGAGCCAATTACACAAGCAGGAAATTATTTTTCAAGGGAGTGGTCAGTACACACTCTGTGTACAGAACAACTCCATGTAGCCATATTGCAATGCATATATAGAAATTTACAGAAGCTGCAGATTGAAAAGGAAAGGTAATTTTTAATAACACTCAATTACAATATGACTTGTATCATAATTGTGCACGCTATATTATTTTTTCTTTATTTGCTATTTTTTCCCTCACAAAAGTGTAGTTACCCTTTAAGCCTAGTACACACTACTAACAGCTCAGGAGGAGCCGCTGTACTATGTGATGTTAGTACAGTGATCTCCCCTGCTGTGCTATTGTGTTCTGATAGGGTGGGTGATCCCCCCACCACCACCACCACCACCACCAGAACACTCCAGTCAGCACTCAGCCATTGGCTGAGAGCAATGATCGGAAGCTGATCGGCAGACCTTTTTTGGTCATGCGCCTTCGACAGAAGCTGGCCGAACATTGAGGTTCTGTCGGACCGGCTGCAGTACACACAGACTGAATGCTGGCTGGTTTCTATTGAACCGGCCACTGCAGCCTGACATTCGGCTCGTGTGTACTAGGCTTTAACCTCCCCTGATTGAAGTTCACTCAGAACAAAGTACCCTGGTCTTGGTTTGCTGTATTTGGCTACTTACTTACTAAGCACACCAAGACCTGCTGCTGTGATTTCACAGAGATCAGAAGTGTGGGATCTCCAAGAGCAATCTCTTCAATATGTACTAGTCTTAGCTCCGTCTGGAGTAACTAACAGTGAGCGTTACACATCTACTTTACTTGCATAGCTCCTAAACCTGGAGTTACAGTATTTTCATCAACTGTTTTAGGCCAACCTGAGATCTTAGAAATCTTTTCTTACAACTGATACCAGGACTTTCAGATATTTGGGCCCAAGCCTTGTTTCCAAAGGCTATAGACTGGAATTTGTCTCCTCCGGATTGGTGGACTTTAATGCTGCTTTGATGCTTCTTCCCTCTCCTCAGATCATAGCCAAGGGAGCATCAGCCATATACAGGAACTAACTCCTCTTTTTTTAAATATTAAAATCTAATATAGAATCTGTCAGGTCAGTCATTGCTCCTTCCATTTTGAAGACCTTCAGGCCTTTGTGGAACTCCTGGAAAACCTACTTGCATGTCCTCATTTTCCTGATGCTTCTATCCCTCCCGTGTTATTTGCTGGAGGCATACAGTTGTGTTGTGCTTCCTTGCACATTGCACCTCAAGTTTAGCCCCTGTTTCTGCTCTGCTTCGACATAAGAGTATTGAATAACCTTTTTCACAGGAAATGGTTGCTTCAAGCTCAGTCAGCCTGTGTGCATCAGACTGCACAGATCCTGCTAAGATCTGGGGGGATTCTAAATCTCCAGAACTCAGCGCTTGGACCATATAGTCTCTTGGAGTATCTGAGCCTGTTCCTAGTCTCTACCCTGTTCAAGGCTTTTTTCCCCTCTCCTGGACAAAGCTCCAGGCTCTCTAATTTCATATTCAGATTTTATAGTCCAGAAGCTAAACAACCCTGCGCCTTGCATGTAGGGTCTTGGGTCTACTCATTTTCACTCCAGATTGTGACCGCTCACCATTCTGGCAGTATGGGACAAAAGGGTGCAGTCTCTGAATTGCCCTATAAATCTGTCTGGCAGGACTAGGCTTACCCTGACATTTGAGATTGGACCCAGGAAAAATCTTTCCTCCCTATGGTTTGGTAGGTGCTCCTGATAAATGTCAGCCAGTCAGATGGGGGAAGTGTCATAGGTACCTTCTTGGCACAAAGGATTTGGCCATCTGAGAAAATAAAACTCCTGCTCAAAGTTCTGGGTCTTAGAGTTATTTGCTTATTCTTTCAATGCTGGATCTCAGGATTCAGTTTGGATTTGTCCTGGCAGTGTCTTACACAGACCATCAGGGAATAATTTGATGTTTTCTAAATCACAGGGAAGTGGATCTGCTTCAGACCTGGGTAGGCGTTCCTGTTCCAGCCCTAACCACCATGCTCATCCCTGACCTGGAAACTTGGCAAGCAGATTTCCTCAATCATCAATGTCTGGACTGCTGGGAATGATCTTTATCTGAGGTGTTTAGGACCTCTTTTGCAGGTGGGGGATGCTGGATCTCCTGGATTCCAGGTTGAACCATAAAATGAGTAGTTTTGCCCCCAGATCAATTGATTTCCCATCCCTTGCAGTGGGATTATTTCAACCTAATCTACGCCTTTCCTCCTCTAATACTTCTTCCTTAACTGCTCTGCAGGATCCTGTCAGAGGGCATGCAGTGATTCTCTTGACTCTGAACTGGCCCAGCCTTGTCAGGCAATTGTGGGGACGCTCTCAGGGTCCTTCCAGATCGGCTGGATCTTTTGTTACCTTTTGGGCTGGTTTACCATCCTGTTTCTCGGTCACAGGCTACTGCAGCTCAGGTTATGAGGGGACAGGAGCCTATGGGACTCCTAAGTTTCCTTATAATCTACAGGTTAGAGAACTGTGTTCTCCTATAGTCAACCATTGCTCTTGGTAGAATATTTAGCTTAGTGCAAGATGAGGATTCTTTCCCTGTATGTACTCTGTGTGATGAATCCTTTCTTCTCTTATCTGGTCTGGATAAGTGTTGGGATTTTAGGACCAACAAAGGTTGAATCTTAGCCTGAGTGGTTAGTTTTTTTTAGGTCATCTGCCTATCACTCTTTTTGGAGAGGGCCTTTGTATAGGGTGGCAGGTGGATATCCAGGCCTCAGCTGATACCAGTTTTGGGTGTAAGGGGCTTCAAGCTGCTAAGTTCTTTTGATTAATTTCTTTCAGACGTTGTTTGGTGGGCCTGTTAACATTTGTTTGCTGTGTTGCCCACCTCTCAGTTGGACTGCTTTTTGATGCCCCATGATTAAGACTAAATATTCTGTGTTCCATACTGTACAGATAAGAAAACTGGAATTCTGACTTACATGTAAAATTATTTTCTTGGATAACAGTACATGGCACAGATCCCTCCCCTCTATTTTATGATCCACTTCTATTATTGCTTATTGACAAAACTGAGGCATGCTTGGAGTAGGAGGTACACTTGTACTTGGCTGTCCTTACAGCTTTGTTGTGCTAGTGTCCAATCTCCAGAATGTGGCAGCATAACCCATGATTAGAATTGAACATCTTATGTCCTGTACTGTACTCCAAGAAAAGGATTTTACAGGTAAGTCAAACAATTTTTTATATTCTTTGGTACTGGACATAGATTACTTCACTGTGATGTTCCACCTGTTCAGTGTTGGACTGAGCAAGTAGTCAATATTTTTCCATTTATGGTACTGACTTTGGCCAATAAAGTATTCATCGACCATACTTACCTTTAGTTCTATTTAACATTTAGTGTACATAACAGGGTCATCTGACACAACATACCAAGTAACACACTCTATGCAAGATATTCCATTAGTTAAAAGATTGAAGGTTTCTTTAATTGTTTTTATATATGGTGGTCTATTAGGGCTATCAGCAATAACCTGTGTATACCTTCCTAACCTGCCAAAATCCATGTTTGGAAAAGGGTCTGGTGTAGATTTTTGTAAGGAACGTTATGCTTTTTTGCATGGGGTCCCCCCTAAATTTAATATCAGACCTGAAGGGCCTAGTATGAATTATAGGGGAACCCCTACACCATTTTTTTTCTTTTAACTATTCCCAGTTCCATTGGTTACTTGCTAGGGAACCCCAGCCATGTAAGTCAATTGTGACATCACCGGTTGTTAAGAACATAGTGGTGCCTGCACTTGCTTATGTTCTTAACAACTATTTACAAAGCTGTAATTTATATAAAGTGGAAATAATACCACTATTATACATGACGTTTGACTCCTGTCGAACAGGTAAATGTCCAGACATTTTCCCAAATACCTAAAAAGACAAGTTTCTGTCCGAACATGTGCATAGAAGTAGAGATAAAATCAGTGGGAACATCTACTGTGAGATTTCCTCTCACATTTAGAGAGAATTCCACTTCTCCGCTGTGGTGTCTGTGTCTATGGGAAAGGATGGGAACAGAAATCTCCACAGTGGGGACACAGAGCAAGCTGTAAACCTGGCATAGGTGCTAACCCTCCCCACTCTAGCCAAAAGTTGAACAAATGTTTTATTTGAAGTTATACTTTAAAAAATAATTAGCATGATTCAAACTGAATTTCTTAGGAATCAACAACAAGGGGCCTATGGCCATCTTACAAATTTAATTTACAATATGCTTAAAGTCCTCCCACAATGAGTGCATTAATTTAATTTGCTGTACAAATGAAAATATTGCTCTGTATGAAAGGCAGGTGATTTATAACAGCTGACTGTCTCATGGGTTTAAGCTGAAAGTTAGGTCAGATACAAATGAAAGCAGCAAGATGTAAAAAATGATTCTGCTCTAGTGAGACAGAATAAGGGAACAGGAAGAGAAAAATCAATGATGATGAGTTTTTATCAGTTAAGGCTGGGTTCACACTGCAGTACGGAGCGGCTCACAGCAGGGGTCAGGTGCGTCCCTGTTTGCCGTTTCGGGTCTGATTTTGGTCTGAATTTTTGGCTGAATTCGGACCTGAAACGGACCAGAAGTGGCACAAGACCTCTTTGCAATTTGCTCCGGAGCTGCTCCAGAGATGTGTGAACTGACTTCATTGAGGGCCGGTCACAATTTCCTGACATGCAAATTGGGAAACCCACATCCAATTGGCAATAGTCCAAATCATCCCTGATTTGGAACAAAGCCCCTCTGTCCCTCTTTCCTCCTCACTTGTCCCTCATTTTGGTCTGATTAATTTTTGTGAATTTTTTTTTGTGAATTTCAAAAGCCAGAATAAAGGAATAGTAGTGGTAAAAAAAAAAGCACTTGTGCGTTTAACTGTTATTTTTTTGTATAATTCCCCTTTAAAGTGGTTGTAAACCCACTTTGAAAAAAGATAAAACCTAACACCTGCAAGACAAAGGCATAATGAGCTAGTATGCATACTAGCTCATTATGTTATACTCACCTGAGATCGAAGCCCCTCGCTGCAGTGCCCGTACACAGCACCGGCCGGCGACATCACTCCCGGGAGTTACTTCCGGGTATCGTGATGTCACTGAAGCAATGGCACATACGTGCCATTACTTCAGTTTGCTTCAGTGCGCATATGCCGATGACATCGGCACATGCAGGGGACAGGGGATATCTCCTAAACCGTGCATATTTAGGAGATATCCTGGGTAGTGCTACAGGTAAGCCTTATTATAGGCTTACCTGTAGCAAAAAAATGGTCTGTAAGGGTTTACCACTTTAAGGGGGTGTGTTCTATGCCTACATACCTTTGCTAATAGGTGTCCCTCGTTCCCATCTCAAAAAGTTGGAAGGTATAGTTAAAGTGTATCCAAACTCAAATACAAAAATGTAATATTTAGCTGCTTATAAGCTTTAGATGATAGCTGCATTAGGTTTTTTTTCTAGGCTAGTCCCATTCTCTTTCAGTACAGAAAAAAACTAGCTGTTGAATCAGCATGAAATTCAGTATCCCTCCTGTTCTTTTAACTGAAATCCCCAGCAATTCTATCAGCCTTCCCATTTCTTTTCTCTAAATTACAGAATAACTTCTCTCTGAATGAAGAGGGGAAGGTGTCGGTTGTTCAAATCTAGAGAGAAACCTAGGGTAAAAATGCTGCTCCTTCATAGACATATTAAAGTAACTGAGGGTTCTTGCGTTAGGACAAAAAGTGTGTTACTGGTAGGATCACCATCCGCAAACAAAGAAAAAAAAATGTATGAATGATTGAATGAAAGAAAACGAATGTGGTCATCACATCTCCCTACATAAGTTTTATTTGTATATCTGCTGTCTTCAGCTTTCTAGACTTTTTAGAAAGTGCACATTGTGTTAAAAAAAATTCTTCCTGTTTCAGCAGTGGGTGGGGAGTCTGGGCATACACTGTGTGTAAGCTGATTGGAGGAAAGCACACACCCCCACTCCACCCCCACTCCACATAGGCAGAGGAATGAAGGAACATGCAGAACTGTGCTGTGAATAGACAAACTCTCTGCTTATCTGTCTCTAAGCTTTCTCCCCGACACAAATTTGCAGCTGATATCTCCTGTTTCAGAGAACTTGTCTGAAGTGACTCTGCTGATGACAGAGGAATGGATCACCAGAAAGACACGGGATTTAGGGCTTTGGAGAGAGATAAGTAAACACTACAGATGCACTATATTACCAAAAGTATTGAGATGCCTGCCTTTACACACACATGAACTTTAATGGCATCCCAGTCTTAATCCATAGGGTTCAACATTGAGTTGGCCCACCCTATGCAGCTATAACAGCTTCAACTCTTTTGGGAAGGTTGTCCACAAGGTTTAAGAGTGTGTCTATGGGAATGTTTGACCATTCTTCCAGAAGCGCATTTGTGAGGTCAGGCACTGATGTGTACGAGGAGGCCTGGCTCGCAGTCTCCACTCTAATTCATCCATCCAAAGGTGTTCTATTAGGGTGAAGTGCAAGCCAGTCAAGTTCCCCCATCCCAAACTCATTCATCCAAGTCTTTATAACACTTTACTGCACCATACTGACAATATACTGCCCTCAAATGCCACTATACCACCACTATACTGCCCTAACCTGCCACTATACCACCACTATACTTCCCTAACCTGCCACTTTACCGAGGGGCGGCCTCCGGATGCCCAGGCATGTCAGTTTTTCTGGGAATCTGTTGAAGAACTCCTGAAGAAGTTTAGGAGCGTGCACGTTTTTTGCTGGTTCCCATGAATTTTCTTCAGGTGGATATCCTTTACATTTAATGAGATATTGCACTTGTCTCCCCCTCCTTCGACCATCCACAATGGCCTCCACCTCAAACTCTGTGTCCTCCCCTACAGTAATTGGTGGTGAAGGTGGCTCTTCTCTTTCAGGAAATTAGCTGAACACTGCTGGTTTGAGTAAGGAGACGTGGAAGACTGGATGAATTTTATATGAGTTTGGTAGGTCCTGTTCAAATGCTACAGGGTTGATTTCTCTCTTAATCTCGAAAGGTCCAATAAACCTTGGGCCCAATTTCCGAGAGGGACACATGAGTTTGAGATTTGCTGTGGAAAGCCAAACTTTGTCTCCAACCTTCAGTATTGGTAGTTAGTCTGAATGAAGGTAAGCCTATCCTGGACTGCAGGTACTGAAGTTTCTGGGATAACATCCGGCAGAAAGGAAGGGTGGAAACTTTAGTTTGCTCAAATTGGTGATTGGTTAGTAGATGCATGGACTGAGTTGTTATAAGCGAATTCAGTTCATGGGAGGAGGTAACAGATAGAGTGAGCGCTAAGCCCAACACAGTAATTAATTAATACAGGGAAAAAAAATAAATCATAAGTAGAATATAAAAACAATATCAATAGTTTATGTGGATGGATGAACATGAATCTCTCAGGAAAAAAGTTAAGTGTCCATATAGACTAGAGAAATGTCCATAATGATTCACTGATCACTTTAGAAGGCTGCCCTGCTTGGAGAAAAGAAGTAATCCTCTGGTGCTGCAACATAAGAACACAAGGCGCCACTCCAAGTGCAGAATGCCATAAAATTTATTTAGACAAATTGTAAAAAGGTGGCACTCACAATAGTACATGTAAAAGAAAGCATATAGGCAGTGTTGCTGCTGTGTCCTTGGCGATGTAGTCCGGTTCAGATTGTGCTGGTGTCCGGTGGACAGGCTCGGCGGTGGATGCCGTCGTTTCCTGCCGCTGGAACGCACGCTGTAACCCAGGAACCACAGCCGTGAGATCACTTCCGGATGCAGGGGACGTAAGGCGACGCGTTTGCGGAGCTACGCTCCTTCCTCAGGCCAGGTCTTTTACATGTACTATTGTGAGTACCACCTTTTTACAATTTGTCTAAATAAATTTTATGGCATTCTGCACTTAGAGTGGCGCCTTGTGTTCTTATGTTGCATGGGAGGAGGGATGCCCAATTGTCTTCAGTGAATGAAGAGAGACATCTCGGGTACTGCTCCAAAGTTTGATTAGTACTTTCTATCTGTTCATTACTTTGTGGGTGGTATGCAGAGAACAGACAAACTTAAATTTTTAGGGCTTTGCACAGAGCTTTCCAGAATCTGGAAGTAAATTGCACTCCTATGTTGGAGACAATACTGCTGGGCAGTGGTGTCGCTAGGGGTGGCTACTGGAGCTATAGCCCTGAACCTGGGGCCCATAGTCCAGAGTCTCCTACCAAGGGTTGGCTCTGGGCTCCATCTGCTCAGCTGGTGGCCGGGGGAGGAACATGACTGGTTATTGTTATCAGGCACAAGTTGATATCTATATTCAGCAGTTCCGACAATTTAATCATTGTCCCGACGTCCACTTCTATACCAACCTGCCGGGCAATGTAATTGTCGGGAACCGCAGCACAAATGTTACTCCACCGGGACTATTTGATGATTTTCGGGCTCAGGCGGAGTAATCCTTGTGCTGCGGTTTCCGGCAATTACATTGCCCGGCAGATTGGTATAGAAGTGGACGTCGGGACTCAGATTACGTTGTTGGAACTGCTGAATATAGATAACAACTTGTGCCTGATAATAGTAACTAACTAGTAACAACTAGTAACAACTAGTAATAACTAGTCATGTTCCCCCCCAGGGCTACGAGCTGAGCAGATGGAGCACAGAGCCCAGTCCAGTCTGGTTTAGATTCACCACAAGCAGTAAGCACTTGAGCTGAGGGGTTAAACAGCCCTGTTGTTTCCCCTGGCCCCCAGTTGAGCAGAAGTTTTTTTATATTTGCTGCAGACAAGGACGGGCTCTCTGGGGATCCTGATGTAAGGGGGGCTCTCTGGGGACCCGATGTAAGGGGGGGCTCTCTGGGGACCCGATGTAAGGGGGGCTCTCTGGGGACCCTGATGTAAGAGGGGGCTCTCTGGGGACCCTGATGTAAGGGGGGCTCTCTGGGGACCCTGATGTAAGGGGGGGCTCTCTGGGGACCCTGATGTAATGAGGAGGGCTCTGGGGACCTTGATGTAAGTGGGGGGCCCTCTGGGGACCCTGATGTAAGGAGAGGCTCTCTGGGGATCCTGATGTAAGGGGGGCTCTCTGGGGACTCTGATCTATAGAAGGGGCTCTCTGGGGACCCTGATGTAAGGAAGGGGCTCTCTGGGGACCCTGATGTAAGGGGAGGCTCTCTGGGGACCCTGCTGTAAGGAAGGGGCTCTCTGGGGACCCTGATGTAAAGGCAGGGTCTCTGGGGAGCCTGATGTAAGGGGAGGCTCTCTGGAGACCCTGATGTAAGGGGGGCTCTCTGGAGAAACTGATGTAAGGGGAGGCTCTCTGGGGACCCTGATGTAAGGAGGGGGCTCTCTGGGGACCCTGATGTAAGGAAGGGGCTCTCTGGGAATCCTGGTGTAAGGAAGGGGCTCTCTGGGGACCTTGATGTAAGAGGGAGGCTCTCTGGAGACACTGATGTAAGGGGGGATCCGCACTCAGATATGTAAAGATATTTTATGTGTGTGTGTGTGTGTGTTTTTTATATATATATATATATATATATATATATATATATATATATATATATATACATACATACATATACATATATATACATACACACACACACACACACACATATATTATGCATATGCCCGCCCAAGCATATTACTTTCTTTCTTGCGCTGCTATGGGCTCTAGTGCCCCAGATCTTTTGTAGACCTAGCAACGCCCCTACTGCTGGGTAATCCATGCAACCGCACAATCTCTTTGATAAAAAGGTGTGCCGTATCTGGGGCTTAGGGAGTGCTTATCATGGGTAAAAAGTGGGCCATCTTGGACAATCTGCCAATAACTACCAGGATGGGGGTGAATCCCTCTGAGGGGGGTAAGTCCACAATAAAATCCATTGACAGCATTCTCCAGGGTTGCTCTGGAATGTGAAAGGGTCTCAGCAGGCCCCCAGGCTTTGGTATTACTACCTTTATTGCGAAGACACATTACACAAGAGTTTACATCTTTGCAATCTCTTTACAATCTTGTCGTAGATTGGACCACCAGAAGGATCTTTTAATGAGTTCACATGTTTTCCAAACTCCAAAGTGACCTGCAAGCAGACGATCATGACAGACCTTAAGAACTTGAGTTCTTACTTCCTGAGGGATGCAAATCTTGTCCTCATGACATAAGAGTCCCTCGTGTTTCTTCAATGAGAGGGTTTCGGATTCAGGACAGAGAGCAGAAGCTTGCTTGATTGATGTACCTAGATCAGGTTGAATTAGTAAAAAGCAGGAGTCAATGTAAATATGAATGTTATTTAATGAAAAAAGGAGATCACAATATACACCAATCCAGAAAATATCCTGATGAATCAGGTACCATCACCATTTAAAAGACCTAACTGTCATGTGCAGACACAGATGGCCACCTATCACAAACAACCATTCATAATCAGCATTGAAAGTCATTCACTATAGCTAAGCATCCATGATATAGTGACATATAATAAGTATACAAAACATTAGTTGGAAGTCCAAATAGCATGGGGTAAGGACAACAGATGATTGAATTGATGCTGGGTGGTTGTGACAACAGAACTTGATCCACGCTGACTGATAATGTGAAGAGACAGTACTAGCTGTGGTACGGGGGGGGGGAGAAAAACCAGTAATGGCGAAATGCCGTGGTGGAATGGACCATGAAGGAGTGGCTGGATGACACCGTGATCGCTGCAAGGCAAAAGTGTCTATGGGCTGATGGAACGGAGCCTCTCTAGGCCGGGAATGGCTCACAAGGCTGCAGACCAAAGGATATGAGTGGAGCGTGCAGGCAGCTGGGGTAGGAGAGGCAGGATGGGTAGTGGGCTGACACTATAGGACGGAAACCAGCTAGCTCATACGGTGGATACCTAGAGTTATCAGTCCCGAATCAGGGATACAAAAAGGGAGGATCTCACCCGGAGTTGTTTGCCGTCTTGGTCAGAAAAGGGGATTTGCAGCTGTAGCCGTCTCCTGTTTGCCGAACTCCTTTTTGTGAATGGTCCGGTCCGGTAGTGGGTCATCCACGGAGTACCTCAGACGTACGTAGCAGGTGGGCAGTAGGAGTGTGTGAACTCACATAAACACTGCGTATAGAGTCCAGGCGGCTGAGGTAGCGGTCTCCCCCTCGGCTCGTTGCTGTAGCAGTATTCAGGCAGCCGCTAGTATCGCGGATCAGTGTGGTCAAGGCTGGTGGGTGGGTCTGTTGGTCAGCAGGTACGCTAGGAGCAGCGTGATGGCGTCATGCTGACGCGTTTCATCCGTTCACCGGATTTCCTCAGAGCATGCGCAGTAGCAGGCCTCATCTACTTATATAGTATTGAGACGGGATCACGTGGATTACCAGCGTCTCGTTGCCATAGCTACCGCGCTGTTCACTGACGGCCCAACACATAGAAAAAACAAATGTAAAACATGACTGACAGGGTGAACACGCAGGGGCCAGCAGAGAATAAGGAGGGGGAGACAAAGGAAAGGGAATAAAAAAGAAAGAAAAGAAGAACCAACAGGGAAGTGAGGTAAGGGGGGGAGGGAGAGGGGGGGGGGGAATGGTATAGGGAGGGAAAAAGAGGGGGGGGGGAGGGAGGAAAAGAGGGGATAAAGAAGAGTATCATAGTAGACAGAGAGGACTGGTGTGGGAAAAATGAAGATGGACAGTGCAAGGGAGAAAGGTGATAGAGAGAGGATTAGAGTGGAGATGGTACTTGTTGATGGTAAACAAGTGCAGTAAAATGATCATATAAAGGAAAGTAAAGAAATGACTAAAATACTAGAAGTTCCAATGAGAACCAAGGTCAAAGGGTTATTTGTGGGGGCTAAAGTCAGAAAAATTCCCATCATTGGGAGAGGATGTGGACAGACAACTACCAATGAATTAAGGAGATAAGAATACACCAAGGTTGCATTCATTATTTAACCCATGAGGGTGCATGCTGTTGGTGTTGTATATCCACATCTTCTCCTTCTGGTAAAGGATTCTATCGAAATCCCCCCTTCTCAGAGGGAGGTTGAGCCTGTAGATACCCTTTACGGTAAGCCCCTCGGGGTTGCCCCCATGTGCTCGCAAAAAGTGTAAAGGAATAGGTCGTTCGTCGTCCTTGCCCAGAATGGACTGGATATGTTCACTTACCCTTACCCTCAGTGGTCTCTTAGTTTTCCCCACATAGGATTTCCCACAGGGGCAGGTGAGCATATAGATCACCCTGGTGGTATTACAATTAATAAAGTTATTAATTTTGAAGAGTTTCTTGCCCTCAGAGTCAGAAAAAGTATTTGTGCGTTCCACGTACTTACAAACCGAGCAGCGACCACATTTAAACATTCCCTTCAGGGGAGGGAGCTGTGTCAGCCAATTAGGGGTGGGTGATCTTTGGTATTCAGAATGGATTAGACTATCTTTTAGGTTTTTGGAACGCCGAGCTGTTAAAAGGGGTCGGGTGCCCACAATCTTGCCTAAGAAGGGGGACTCAGACAGAATGTGCCAGTGTCGATTAAGTATGGACCTGACTTGATCCCAGTGGGCACCAAATTTGGTGATGATCCTGGGAAACCCCTGTGATTCAGGGGATTTGGGACCATTTTTCTTCTTAGTAAGAAGTGTTGCACGATCGGTCTGGGTAGCCCTTCTTCTCGCTTCCCTGATACATGAGTGGGAGTAGCCTCTCTCTCTGAATCTATTATACAGATCTTTAGACTCAGCAATAAAGTCATCTGGGTCAGAGCAGTTTCTTCGGGCCCTGAGAAATTGGCCTACTGGAATGGCCTTAATCAGGGATTTTGGATGGTCACTAGATGCTAAAAGTAGCGTATTAGCTGCTGTAGGTTTTCTAAAAGTTTTAGTCTTGATCATGCCATTATCAGTGTAGATGGTTAAGTCCAGAAATGAAAGGGTGTGGGGGTGAAAGGTGTAGGTAAGTCTAATGTTTCTGTCATTAGAGTTAAGCTCATTCATGAAGGAATGCAGTTCATCTTCGGAGCCACCCCAGATCATTAGAACATCATCTATGTACCTCAGCCACATCAAACAGTGGCTGAGGTACAATGACGAAGGGTACACCAAATCCTCCTCCCATAGGCCAAGGTGTAAGCATGCATAGGAGGGTGCCCAGGGTGCTCCCATAGAGGTTCCCCTTATCTGCTGGTTGAAGTTTCCCAAAAATTGGAAGCAATTGTGTTCGAGTAAAAAGGTGAGGATATCACCTATGAATTCGTTATGCTGTCCAAGATTTGAGAACCTGCGTTCAAGAAAGAATTGAACTGCACGCAATCCCCAAGAGTGTGGTATTGAGGTGTACAGCGATTCAACATCTATCCCCACTAAATAGAACCCAGGTGAAATAGTTAAATTATTTAGTCGCCGCAGTACATCCATTGTGTCTTGTACAAATGAAGGTAACTCAGGGACCAAGTCCTTAATGAGGGCATCAATGAATTTACCTACTTTTTCAAGCGGACCATTGACGGCAGACACTATGGGTCTGCCGGGTGGGTTATGCAAGCATTTATGAAGCTTGGGGATGATATAGAAGGTGGGTGTGTTGAATTGCTGTACCTTCAGGTAGTTAAACTCCTTTAAGGTTATTAATTTTTCCTCCAGGCCAAGGCTAAGGAGATAGTTGAGAGCATCAACAATAGCAGTGAACGGGTTAGTTTGGAGTCTACGGTAAGTTGATTCGTCCGCGAGAAGTCGCCTAACTTCAGTTTCGTATTGAATTTCGGTTAGGAGGACAATATTGCCCCCCTTGTCACTGCCCTTGATGACGATACCAGGGGTGTCTTCAAGTTCTCTAAGGGCTTTACGTTCTTCACGTGAAATATTGTCAAGTCCCCTATAATTCCAATTAATTTTAGCAAGATCTCTTTTGACTTGTGTCAAAAAGAGTTCAATAGGTTTATATTTGGAAAGAGGGGGCATCTTGGTGGACCTTATCGGTAAATTGGCAGAACGGGTCAACGCATGCTGGTAGTTCGGAGTCTCGATATCTGAGTCAGACTCGAAGTTTTCCTGGAGTAGCGAAACCAGAGTATCAAGGGCCTCTCGTTCTTCCTCATCTATCTGTATAGGATGGGACTCATCTTGTTTTGGTGAGTGCCAATATCCAAAGATCACCTTTCTTAGATAGAGTGAGATGTCTTTATAGACCTCGAACTCGTTCATCCCAGATTTAGGGGAGAAGGAGAGGCCTCTATTTAATAGAGATAAGTGATGTTCATTAAGAGGAAAATGGGTAAGGTTGACAACTTTCTCATTGGAACTTCTAGTATTTTAGTCATTTCTTTACTTTCCTTTATATGATCATTTTACTGCACTTGTTTACCATCAACAAGTACCATCTCCACTCTAATCCTCTCTCTATCACCTTTCTCCCTTGCACTGTCCATCTTCATTTTTCCCACACCAGTCCTCTCTGTCTACTATGATACTCTTCTTTATCCCCTCTTTTCCTCCCTCCCCCCCCCCCCCTCTTTTTCCCTCCCTATACCATCCCCCCCCCCTCTCCCTCCCCCCCCCCTCTCCCTCCCCCCCTTCCCTCACTTCCCTGTTGGTTCTTCTTTTCTTTCTTTTTTATTCCCTTTCCTTTGTCTCCCTCTCCTTATTCTCTGCTGGCCCCTGCGTGTTCGCCCTGTCAGTCATGTTTTACATTTGTTTTTTCTATGTGTTGGGCCGTCAGTGAACAGCGCGGTAGCTATGGCAACGAGACGCTGGTAATCCACGTGATCCCGTCTCAATACTATATAAGTAGATGAGGCCTGCTACTGCGCATGCTCTGAGGAAATCCGGTGAACGGATGAAACGCGTCAGCATGACGCCATCACGCTGCTCCTAGCGTACCTGCTGACCAACAGACCCACCCACCAGCCTTGACCACACTGATCCGCGATACTAGCGGCTGCCTGAATACTGCTACAGCAACGAGCCGAGGGGGAGACCGCTACCTCAGCCGCCTGGACTCTATACGCAGTGTTTATGTGAGTTCACACACTCCTACTGCCCACCTGCTACGTACGTCTGAGGTGCTCCGTGGATGACCCACTACCGGACCGGACCATTCACAAAAAGGAGTTCGGCAAACAGGAGACGGCTACAGCTGCAAATCCCCTTTTCTGACCAAGACGGCAAACAACTCCGGGTGAGATCCTCCCTTTTTGTATCCCTGATTCGGGACTGATAACTCTAGGTTTCCACCGTATGAGCTAGCTGGTTTCCGTCCTATAGTGTCAGCCCACTACCCATCCTGCCTCTCCTACCCCAGCTGCCTGCACGCTCCACTCATATCCTTTGGTCTGCAGCCTTGTGAGCCATTCCCGGCCTAGAGAGGCTCCGTTCCATCAGCCCATAGACACTTTTGCCTTGCAGCGATCACGGTGTCATCCAGCCACTCCTTCATGGTCCATTCCACCACGGCATTTCGCCATTACTGGTTTTTCTCCCCCCCCCGTACCACAGCTAGTACTGTCTCTTCACATTATCAGTCAGCGTGGATCAAGTTCTGTTGTCACAACCACCCAGCATCAATTCAATTATCTGTTGTCCTTACCCCATGCTATTTGGACTTCCAACTAATGTTTTGTATACTTATTATATGTCATTATATCATGGATGCTTAGCTATAGTGAATGACTTTCAATGCTGATTATGAATGGTTGTTTGTGATAGGTGGCCATCTGTGTCTGCACATGACAGTTAGGTCTTTTAAATGGTAATGGTACCTGATTCATCAGGATATTTTCTGGATTGGTGTATATTGTGATCTCCTTTTTTCATTAAATAACATTCATATTTACATTGACTCCTGCTTGTTCCCTACCCATGAATTCACTTTTTCTTCCCCCTTCTTTTTGATATGTTACATGAATTCTGAGGAACACACCTACTACTGATTGGTGTTAGCAGTTGTCTTTAATCACATGCAGACCTGTATGGAATTTATTCCCAGTCTGCTACATGTTATATTCATCATTATCTTGAATCACAGAGTGCCACGGTTCTTTTATTCTACCCCCTTTTTTGCTCGGTGAATTAGTAAAAAGTTATGTGGTGACAAAATGGTACTGGGAGCAGCTATTTCGGGAGTCTCTGGGAACATACGAGAAAGAGCATCTGCTTTTTCGTTCTTGGACCCTGGGCGATAGGTAAGATGAAAATTGAATCTAGAAAAGAAAAAAGCCCATCGGCCTGTCGTGGTCTTAATCGCTTGAGATATTCAAGATTTTTATGATCAGTAAATATCAGGATGGGATGAGCAGCACCTTCCAGCAGGTATCACCATTCTTCCAGGGCTGATTTAATGGCCAGCAGTTCCCAGTCACCCACATCATAGTTCTTTTCAGGCTGACTCATTTTCCTGAAGAAGAAAGCCACTGGGTGAAGCAGAGCTTTGGGTCCCTGACATTGTGACAGAATGGCCCCTGTGGCAGTTTCTGAGGCGTCAACCTCAAGGACAAAGGACAAGGCTGGATCTGGGTGTTGCAATACTGGAGCAGATCATAGGCGTGCCCACGGGGTGTGCCGGGTGTGCCTGGGCACACCCTAATCCCCCAAGCAGTGTTTAGCCCCATGCTGTCAGTATCCGATGTGCAATGTGTACCCTGCACTGCCTGTGAGTCAGTATAACATTGTGCCGATATTGGGGCTTGAAAGATCCGCTCAGTGTGACACTGTCCTGTATGGTAACTGCATGCAGAGAGAGAGAGAGGAGCTGTCAGATTTCATGTATGATGTCGGGGTGGGCGGGACCAAGCAGGTATCTGAACACCAGCCAATGGGATGGGTCTGCTACGTGTATGTAGCCCTGCCCCTTTCTCAAGCTGCTCAATTATTGGCTGATGTTCAATAGCTGCTCGGTCCTGCCAGGATATTACACAGGCACAGCGAGCAGAGTGAAGCCGCCTCCCCCTCCAATGTTTATGTGTACACAGGGGGAAGGGACCTGCTGTGCCTGTGCCACGCTGATCTGAGGTACTGAATGGGATGGGGGGGATCTGTCTGTGCTGAATGGGGGGGATCTGTCTGTGCTGAAGGGGAGGGTCCATCTGTGCTGAAAGGGGGGATCTGTGCTGAGGGGGGGTCTGTGCTGAAGAGGGGGGTCCATCTGTGCTGAAGGGGTGGTCTGTGTTGAATGAGGGGTCTGTGCTCAAGGGGGCTCTGTGCTGAGAGGGGCTGTGTAATGTAAAGGGGTGCAGTGATACAGGGTCCTGTGTAATGTAAAGGGGTCCAGTGGTGCAGGGTCCTGTGTAATGTAAAGGGGTCCAGTGGTGCAGGGTGCTGTGTAATGTAAAGGGGTCCAGTGGTGCAGGGTGCTGTGTAATGTAAAGGGGTCCAGTGGTGCAGGGTCCTGTGTAATGTAAAGGGGTCCAGTGGTGCAGGGTCCTGTGTAATGTAAAGGGGTCCAGTGGTGCAGGGTGCTGTGTAATGTAAAGGGGTCCAGTGGTGCAGGGTCCTGTGTAATGTAAAGGGGTCCAGTGGTGCAGGGTGCTGTGTAATGTAAAGGGGTCCAGTGGTGCAGGGTCCTGTGTAATGTAAAGGGGTCCAGTGGTGCAGTTGTGGAGAGGGGGTACGCAGTAGTGACAAAGAGTTATTGAAGGATGCAGAGGTATGCAGGGGGCACAGTGGGGTGTTTTTACATTGTAACGTGGGGTGTTGGTGCCAGATATAGGATCTGTCCCGGGTGCCAAATGCTCTAGGTACGCCCCTGGAAACCCCCCCTCTCCTCTGTCAGTGCTTCTAACTAATGCCACCTGTCTGTGCCAATCAGTGCCCCCTGTCAGTGCCAGTGCCGCCTGTCAGTTTGTCAGTGTCAATTAGTGCTTCCAATCAGTGCCACCTATCAGTGCTTCCAATCAGTGCCAGTGCCCCCTGTCAGTGCCAATTAGTGCTTTCAGTCAGTGCAACCTGTTAGTGCTAATGAGTGCCAAGTGCTTCCAATCAGTGTCACCTGTCAGTGCCAATGAGTGCCACCTATCAGTGCTTCCAATCATTGCCACCTGTCAGTGCCAATCAATGCCAGTGCCACCTGTCAGTGCCAATCAATGCCAGTGCCACCTGTCAGTGGCAATTGGTGCTTCCAATCAGTGCCACCTGTCATTGCCAATCATTATTAGTGCCAATCAGTGCCACCTCTCCGTGCCAGTGTTTCCAATCAGTGCCATCTGGCAGTGCCAATCAGTACTTCCAATCAGTGTTACCTGTCAGTGCCAATCAGTGCCAGTGCTGCCTGTCAGTGCCAATGCTGCCTGTCAGTGCCAATCAGTGCTTCCAATCAGTGCCACCTGTCAGTGCCAGTCAGTTCCACACCAGTACAAATGAGTGCCACCTGTCAGTGCCAATCAGTGCTGCTAATCAGTGCTGTTAATCAGTGCCCATCAGTGCACTGAGTGCAGGGATCGGGGTGATGAACTCAGCCGCCAGGCACATTGTCCAAGGGGGTGCCGGCCTGGTGGGGCACAACTGAAATCTGTTGTTTATTAATGCCACATCACACTACTATTTACAATAAACTACTGGAGGTAAAATAAAAGAAGTGTAATTGAAAGGCCGGCCACTAAGCACTGTTATGTGTTCCCACACCACACAAAAAAAAAATAAAAAGTGCAGCGCTAATTTACTGATCAATAACTTAACAATTTAATCCTGTAATGTATGGAAATCTCAATAAACTTCAATATTATCACAATACCGATCTCTGTGATATGCAACTTCACATAATACACATCAAGCTGAAAATAAGACATATTGTATAAAAATAAGCTTAGCAGGGATGGTGGAAACCCCTCCTATAGATATTTACCATACAGATTAATCTCAAGTGAAACAACCTTTTAGTTGGTTTAGTTACTATTATAATGTGAATTTTTGCACTTTGAAGGTCATTTTCCACCATCCATGTCTTTATGGACCTTGCTTTGTGCACTGGTGCACAGTCATGTTGGAACAGGAAGAGGCCATCCCCAAACTGTTCCCACAAAGTTGGGAGCATGAAATTGTCCAAAATGTCTTGGTATACTGACGCCTTAATGCCCTGTACACATGGTCGGACATTGATCGGACATTCCAACAACAAAATCCTAGGACTTTTTCCGACGGATGTTGGCTCAAACTTGTCTTGCATACACACGGTCACACAAAGTTGTTGGAAAATCCGATCATTCTGAACGCGGTGACGTAAAACACGTACGTCGGGACTATAAACGGGGCAGTGGCCAATAGCTTTCATCTCTTTATTTATTCTGAGCATGCGTGGCACTTTGTGCGTCGGATTTGTGTACACACGATCGGAATTTCCGACAACGGATTTTGTTGTCGGAAAATTTTATAGCCTGCTCTCAAACTTTGTGTGTCGGAAAATCCGATGGAAAATGTGTGATGGAGCCTACACAGGGTCGGAATTTCCGACAACAAGGTCCTATCACACATTTTCCATCGGAAAATCCGACCGTGTGTACGGGGCATAAGAGTTCCCTTCACTGGAACTAAGGGGCCAAGCCCAACCCCTGAAAAACAACCCCCCACCCCATAATCCCCCCCCCCCCCCACACCATAATTCCCCCTCCACCAAATGATTTGGACCAGTGCACAAAGCAAGGTCCATAAAGACATGGATGAGTGAGTTTGGGGTGGAGGAACTTGACTGTCCTGCACAGAGTCCTGACCTCAACCTGATAGAATACCTTTGGGATGAATTAGAGCGGAGACGGTGAGCCAGGCCTTCTCATCCAACATCAGTGCCTGACCTCACAAATGCGCTTCTGGAAGAATGGTCAAACATTCCCATAGACACCCTCCTAAACCTTGTGGACAACCTTCCCAGAAGTGTTGAAGCTGCAAAGGGTGGGCCAACTCAACATTGAACCCTACAGACTAAGACTGGGATGCCATTAAAGTTCCTGCGTGTGTAAAGGTAGGCGTCCCAATACTTTTGTCTGTTTGAGCTTTGGGGTGCACACCCTAATGCAATAGGCTGCGCACGCCTGTGGAGCAGATGTAAACATGTCTTTAATTCATCAAACGCTAACTGGGCCTCCTAGGACCATTGAAACCGAACATGTTAACGGGTCAGCTGGGTGATGGGAGAGATGATGGTGGAAATTTTTTTGACAAATCTTCTAAAAAAATTGGTAAAGCCCACAAATCTCTGGATGCCTTTCTTATCAGTGGGAGCAGGCCAATTAATGATGGCAGCCACCTTTTGTGGACCCATGAAAATCCAATCCGTGGATATGATTAGCCCCAAGAATTGGACTGATAGTCTCTCAAATTCACATTTGCATATAGTCTGTGCTGCCTTAGTGCGAACAGGACTTTCTTTACATGTATGTGGTGGAGATCCAGGTTGGCAGAGAAAATGAGAATATCATCTAGGTAAACTATCACAAATTGATCCAGAAACTCTCGGAAAATGTCGTTCACAAAGTGTTGAAGGGTGGCAGGGGCCTTGCATAACCCGAATGGCATGGCAAGGTATTCAAAGTGCCTGAAGCGGGTGCGAAATGCTGTCTTCCATTCATCACCTTCACGGATGCGAACTAAATCATAGGAACCATATAGATCAAGCTTTGTAAAGACTCGGCAGATCAAAATCTTTGAAAAAGTTTGTGAACGAGAGGGAGCGGGTAACGATTCTTGATTGTGATCTTGTTGAGCTCCCGATAAACCACACAAGGTCTAACTGATCCTTACCAGCAGGTGAAGAGGATGGCCAAATTAATTTCTTCTGGAAGCTCTCATCAATATAAAGTCGTAATGCTTCAAGTTCATTTTCAGATAACGGAAAAATCTGCCTAAACGGGACCTCTGCACCTGGAAGTAATTCGATAAGGCAGTCATATGGCCAGTGAGGTGGTAGCGCATCAACCTCCTTCTTGTCGAATACGTCCAAGTACTACAGGGTAGGTTGGTGGCACTATTTGGTCACTACTGGTTACAGGCTGGACTGTCAGACAACTTGAAGGGTTACTGGATTCTGGGGCAAAACAGTGCTGCAATCATTATTCAGATTGGAAGGAGATCCTCTCCAAGGGACAATCAATCTGAGGGTTATGTGCCCGAAGCCACGGAATCCCGGAATGATGGAGAACATGGGGGGAACATAGTATGTCAAAACAGAGGAATTCTTGGTGTCCAGAGTTTGTCAGAGTAAGAATAGGGATAGTCTCTTGTGTCACAGGTCCTGATCTGGGAATGGTCCCATCAGCCAGATGGACTTCAAGTCTCTGTTTTTTGTCTTTAAGCAGAATTTATAGTTTTCTTCCCAAGGTAATGTCCAGGAAGCAACTGCATGCCCCAGAGTCAACGATTGCTTGGAACTGGATTATTCCTTCCGCCACCTGCAATGAGATGGATAAAACAAGGTGAGCTGAAGAAGATCCGGAAACTTGGAAGTAGACAGGACATGGAGGGAGGAACTTACTAGGTCTCGCTGGACAGTTACGTAGGAGATGTCCAGTACTTCTGCAGTAGAGGCAGAGGTTAGCCTGACGCCTTTGCATCTTTTCATCTGTAGATAAAGCACTACATACCAGTCCAATCTGCATTGTTTCTCCTTCAGTAGCAGAAGCAGGCGGGGAAACAGGCATAGGTATAGGTGCTGATGGAAACCTGGGCAGCATCCAAGTGGGTTTGTAGGAATTAGCACTTTCTGATTGTCGCTCCTCTTTCAGCCTCAGACATTCTGGCTAGATTATACTGTCATGTACCAGATTGGAGGCTGAGGTGACAAGAGGGCTCCCCTTGCAGCTGAGTGCAGAGTATCTCTGGAGTTGGAGACAGAGGGTGCTATGCCCAGAGATGCACGGGTTGCCTGCCGGTGAAGCTGTCTGATGGTTCCAGAAGCGGAAGACCCAGGAGCAGAGAAGGTGGTCACAGACAATGATTCTCTGCAGGTACTGGCGGATCTTGACAGATGGAAAAGCAGAGACAACGTCAGAAGCCAGGCCAAGGGTCAAGCACAGGAAGACAGTCAGAAGCAGAGGCAGGAAACGTAGTTGAGATCAAGCCGGGGTCAAACACAGGAGGTCAATCTGGAACAGGCAAGAGCAAGTCTGTGAAACAAGCAGGGTTCAGAGCCAGGAGAGATGCCAGAGCAGGTCAGGGTAATGTGGGTCGGTAACAGGTAATCAAACAGGAGTATAAGAACACAGGATGCAGAGCTGAGGATAATCCAGCGATTTGTGAGAGCCACTGGAGTCCTCATATAGACCAGCAAACACTGGTAATTAGTACGTTTTGCGTACGTACGTTCATTGTCGCAAACGCACGTTCGCCGTTGCTTGCTGGTTGCTAATGCGCATGCGAGGACTAGCGCAGCCATATTGGAAATTGGCAAATCTGCCAGTTCTTCTCTGGATTCTTCCCTGACAGGACCACTATACACTGCCCTACAAGCTTATGGCCTCTGTACACTGCTCCACAAACTGCTGACCCTATCCTCTGCCCTTATGACCTCCTGTACACTGCCCTGCTGACCTCTAATCTTTTGCCCCTGACAGTTTTTACTGTACCCCTACATCAGACAGGCTAGATCCGGCCCTGGCTGCACCCCAGTGATCTTTGATCTCTTCAGTGTTGTCCAAGTAGATCTCGATCTCTCAAAGGTTGCCTACCCCTGACCTAGACTGTATCCAAATGTGATAAATGGTGCTTAAGCCTGTCATATTATTTGTGAAAAGTGTATGAGCAGCATTACACAAATGCAACCTGTTTGAGCTAATGATTAGTTTACAGCAGTTAAACAATGCAGACGGGTTTTTATTATACAGCTGTGCTTGTAAAGCAAAGCAAACAATTCACTAATCATAACTAGGCCATTTGTGGATTTTTATGTGGTGCTATAAAATTAAAAAATGCATATGTTTTGATTATGACATACAATTTTCTCATAAAAAGCCATTCACAATTTTGCCCTGAGCTACATCACCAATCGTATCTCCAAATATCACCCAAACTGTCCTCTCTGCTCCTCCCAAGACATTCTGCTCTCTGGCTCCCTTGTCTTCTCCTCCCATGCTCGTCTCCAGAACTTCTCCAGAGCCTCTCCCATCCTCTGGAACGCATTACTCCAATCTGTCTGGCTATCTCCTACTCTGTCCACTTTTAGGCGATCCCTTAAAAATCATCTCTTCAGGGAGGCCTATCCTGCCTCCAGCTAACAACCAAATCTTCTACTCCCCTCATCAGTTTATCCCTCACAGTCCCTACCTTTGTTTCACCAGCCCCTCCCTCTTAGATTGTAAGCTCGCAGGAGCAGGGCATCTCTAACCCACTTGTTTTGAATTGTACTGTTGGTGTACTGTCTCCCTACATTGTAAAGCACTGCGCAAACTGTTGGTGCTATATAAATCTTGTATAATAATAATAAATATGTATTAAGCAGTTTTGTTTTCCTCTCTGTGTCTGTGGTTTTGTCACCCGGCGTCCTTGCATCCGGAACTGAACTGTCTGACCTATTTTGCAACTTTTAATTTCTGAGCTGTAGTAGTAGCTACATACATTTTCATCTTAGCTCGAACACAGCTGTCAGTCTGCAAGAATAATTTCCTGATGTAACAATAATTATCATCAATATAATTTTTTTTAAATCTCTACTATTTATCATTAAAAAAAGCATTGTAACTTTGCAGCATGCCAGATAGGGGCTGTTTTGTGTCAGATATTTGTGAACACTATGAACTGCATAAGCCCCAGGATTTGCATGATTGTGTCATCCCTGAGATACCATTAAATACCAACCAAATTGTAGAGGCTTACCTTGGATGATGCCTGATCAAGATGATGCTGTCCCTGTTGAGAAAAAGAACAGATAAAGATATTGTTAGAGGGAGTACCATGACCTCTGTTAAAAGTAATACATAAATAATTGTGTTACAGTTACACATTACTTGGCATGTATGCACTTAGCCTATAAAAATATTTCTAATGCTAGGTTCACTTTAACTGCTTCCCGTCCGGCCATAGTACATAAACGGTTGAACGGGAGGAGCGCCGATGTGGGTGGACGTACCTGTATATCCCCCTGCATCCGTCGCTTGTGCGCGCTCCCTTGGAGAGTGCAGTGGCACAATCTGTGCCCGCTGTGTCCAAACACTGATCCATGTCCAGGGCCGCTGTGGGTGGCCCTGGAACCATGTAATTGCTGTAGTTTAGCTAATCAGTGATCAAATGGACATTAATTAACAATTATGTAATCTCCTGGTATCATTGTTTACTACTGTGTGACCGATAATAGAGATCATATAGTATAGGGCCATTCACAGCTGCCCTGCACCATGTGATGGCTGTGGCCAATCACAGCTATAACAGTATTTCTCAGTAGCTGCAGGAATGCAGCCAGAGAGAGTGAGAAATTATTGCATTTACAACCCTACTGGCTGCAAAAGCCATCACAGTGTAAAGAAAAATCCTGTTTACCCCACCAGAGTTGTACATTGTTACTATGGTGTAACCGTTTACGGTGTCCCTGATCACCACCACACCAGTTACAGTGTCCGTGATCACCATCACCCCAGTTATAGAGACCATGACCACCACAATACCAGTCCCAGTGTCCCTGATCACTGCCACCCCACACATATTGTCTCTAATCACTGCCACCCACTCACAGTGTCACTAATTACTTCCGCACCACTCACAATGTCTGCAGTCAGTCATATCGTCCCTGATCATCACCACACCACTCATATTGTCCCTGTTCATCGCCACACCAGTTGAAGTGTCCCTGATCACTACCTTACCAGTTATAGTGCCTTGAAAAAGTATTCATACCCCTTGACATTTTCCACATTTTGTCATGTTACAACCAAAAACGTAAATGTATTTTATTGGGATTTTGTGTGATAGACCAACACAAAGTGGCACATAATTGTGAAGTGGAAGGAAAATGATAAATGGTTTTCCAAATTTTGTACAAATAAATATGTGAAAAGTGTGGTATGCATTTGTATTCAGCCCCCTTTACTCTGATACTCCTAACTAAAATCTAGTGGAACCAATTGCCTTCAAAAGTCACCTAATTAGTAAACAGAGTCCACCTGTGTATAATTTAATCTCAGTATAAATACAGCTGTTCTGTGAAGCCCTCAGAGGTTTGTTAGAGACCCTTCGTGAACAAACAGCATCATGAAGGCCAGGAACACACCAGGTCAGGGATAACGTTGTGAAGAAATTTAAAGCTGGGTTAGGTTAGAAGAAAATAACCCAAGCTTTGAACATCTCACGGAACACTGTTCAATCCATCATCAATAAATGGAAAGAGTATGGCACAACTGCAAACCTACCAAGACATGGCCGTCCACCTAAACTGACAGGCTGGGCAAGGAGAGCATTTATCAGAGAAGCAGCCAAGAGGCCCATGGTAACTCTGGAGGAGCTGCAGAGATCCACAGCTCAGGTGGAAGAATCTGTCCACAGGACAACTATTAGCCTCGCACTCCACAAATCTGGCCTTTATGGAAGAGTGTCAAGAAGAAAGCCATTGTTGAAAGAAAGCCATAAGGCCCTTTTCACACTGGGGCGGTGGGTGCGTCGGCGGTAAAGCACCGCCATTTTTAGTGGCGCTTTACGGTCAATTTTGCAGCGCTATTCAGCCACTAGCGGGGCTCTTTTAACCCCCCGCTAGCAGCTGAGAAAGGGTTAAAACCACCGCAAAACGCTGCTGCAGCAGCGATATGCCGACGGTATAGCCGCGCTGCCCCATTGATTTCAATGGGCAGGAGTGGTGAAGGAGCGGTGTATACACCGCTCCTTCACCACTCCAAAGATTCTGCTGGCAGGACTTTTTTTAGAGTGCTGCCAGCGCACCACTCCAGTGTGAAAGCCCTCAGCGCTTTCACATTGGAGAGACAGGAGTGGCTCTTTCAGGGCGCTTTGCAGGCGATATTTTTAGCGTTATAGCGCCTGCAAAGCGCCCCAGTGTGAAAGGGGGTCTAAGAAGTCCCATTTGCAGTTTGTGAGAAGCCATGTGGGGGACACAGCAAACATGTGGAAGAAGGGGCTCTGGTCAGATGAGACCAAAATTTAACTTTTTGGTCTAAAAGCAAAACACTATGTGTGGTGGAAAACCTGAACACACCATCCCCACCGCAAAACATTAACCTTTTTTAAAAAAAAAAAAACAAGCGGGATCTAACCTTCACAATCCCATGTTGTGAGCACTGAGTTGTGCCCACTTTATCATTGGAATCTCATGTACTGGGGCTAAACACCCAGTGTGCATGAGACCTAACCCTGAGGAACAGTAGCGATAACTGAAGCAAAACTAATGGTGTCATGTAATTAGCAGACCCAGGACGTCAGCATAGGTCAGCAACGGCCCTGAGAAATAAAATCTCTTCCATAATCTATCTATTATTGGCTGAATCGGGCAATGTTTATAAGTACAGTAGCTTTAGTTCATTTGCAGAGTGCTCAGTTTACTAATTCCAATGAAAATCTACGTTAACAAATAGTCATATTAAAAGTCACAAAGCTGTAAACAATTAATTTTTATAAATGGATAACGTCCTACTCTCAGGAGCATAAACGAACTACTAAATATAGACATTTGTGTTGGTCATTGTTGACATTTTACTGTAAGAGCAGCCTTTTACACAAACAATGAGGAGGACAAGTGAATTTCTGTTCTATTTTCCAGCACAGGCTTTTTGTTTCTTGAGAAAGGTCATTCTCCCTCTGAATTTAGGGTCAGTTGTGTTTCTTCCTCCCCCACAATCCCCTTGTCTACACTTTGGCTACTCCTGTGCCTGCGGCCTTGCTACACCATATATGGTGACTCGTGAGTGTTAGTCTCAAGGCCCTAGGCAGTTTGGACTGGACCCAAACCAAAGACTTTAACGCTTCTGCTGTAAAAGCCCAATAAGTCTTGCAACATGTGCATGTGGTTATTTAGGAATGTTATCGAAAAAAAGATTTTTTTTTTTGCATATGCATATATGATTTGTAAAAGAGTGAATAAACATTACTAAATACAAAACGGAATCTGTAATCTAGAAGTGACCATAAAGATTATAAAGAAATGTTATTTAAAACTTAAGTGTAAAAATATATCTCTGCTTAGTAAATGAAAAACCAGCAGCTGTGCACTCTAACCCAGATATTGGGCACAAAAGAAAAATGGAAAATATAAAGTGCAGCGCTAGGACAAGAATGTGCAATTCATACGTGACACAATGCATGTGAATAGCATGTGGCTAACTGTAAAGTGCAAGTGTGCAATAATACAATGTGCAATAATCAAGTATTACATATGTGCAATATTATATCACATATAAAGTGCAAAAAAAGTTAAACAAAAAGTTGCATAAAAAAGAAAAAAAAGGGGTCGTGAAAAAAAAAGTTCATATATGGCTGATTTTCATCAGAAGAAGTCCCATAGAGACTTCTTACTTACTTTAAATCACCAATGCAGTTTGGTTGTTATTTTTGATATCTGTAATTTCAGTGACAACTCAAGATAAAACCCCAGACTCAATAATGATTATGTACTAATCTAATGAAGGTTTTCCTTATAAGTCTGCATTTTTGTCTTTAGAAGAAAAATATTTTTCAATGATAACTATGTATAGTGAAAGTTCCTTATGTAAGTCTGCACTTTTGTTATTAGAAGAAAAATATTTATTGGGGGACTATGCCTCTGGCAGGAAATAAAGCATAATAAAGTCATTACTCACCACCAGTTTCCTGTAACTCTCAGAGTAACTACTGCAGAGCACAGGAAAAAGTTTAAGCTTCACAAAAGCTTTTAAAAAATCCATTATCAGAGCCTCTACTGACAACTGAGGCTTTGGCATTGGACTGCTGAATAATGGGGGCCTGATGTGGTGACAGGAAGGGTTAGGACCTAACATGAATCTAAACCCAAGAACAAAAATGTAATATATGGCAGCTTACCAGTCCTTAGATGTGATGACTGCATTACTTTTTTTATGTAGCACCCTTCTTAGATAGGGTTTATTGCCTAAGTTAAGTTTTTCGCTGGCTGGTAGTTAGCCCAGACTGATTGTATCGTTTTTCACTTGGTCTTTCCCTAAGGTCAGTTGGGTTGTGATTTCTCACTGCTGCCAGTAGGTGTCACTGGTACCACTGGCAATAGTATGAGATGTCATAACAAGACTGAGTTATGAATATTTATATTTCCTTCAACCAGCCCAGTAGGAGAGTCAAGACCACTGGTGCATGCTGGGAAAGGATATAAATATTTGGTGCAGGCATGGTGACTGCTGTCTTTCCTCAGGCTGAGGTGCTGCTGCATACAGCTGTGCTATTAAGCCCTATAGCCTGTGTAAGGCCCGGCCTACCGTGTGCTGAATTTGGACCTAGGCATTACGACCCTAGACTGTTCTGTCTTGGACTAGAGAAGTCCTCCTATCTTTCGTTTCCATAAAATGGGAGGGGGGGGGTGGTAATGTATAGTTTAATGCTGGCTTGAGTTGCAATCAAGGCCCTATATACACTCTGGGCCTTTAATCTGGGGAGTTCCACAAGCTGCAAGCTCCAGAAGTTGGCTGCATAGAAGTAATAGAAGTAATACTAACCAAAGCTAATATTGTACACAGGGCTTAGAATAAGACAGTTACATTTCGAGCAGTAGCATTTCATATTAAACACATTTTCAAATATTTAAAACCTATGCTATGTGCACATAAAAATGTCTCTCAAAAGCCAAATGTAAATGTTTTACCAGCTATCACTCTAAAAGATAACATTCACTGTACCATAATGAAACAACAAGCTTTCACCAGGGCTTTTTCCTGTTATCTGTGTTGAAATATAGTATTTTCTCTAAATTTGTTTCTGTATTTTTATAAGTCTTTAGCCAGCAGTGGGCTGTAGTCAGCCTACAGTTGGCCATACACTAGTAGATTTTCAAAGAAATGTTTCTACAAATATTAATTTGAAAACTCTCAGCGCAATGATTACATTGGCAAATGTTGTTCAAAATTGCTTCAAAAATGTTGTATGGTAAAAGCTGTCCATCCTGTTTCTTATGCAGCATACACATTAGTGGAATTTTCTATCGGACTGGTCCGACGGACCGAGACCGGCGGACAATCCGATCGTGTGTGGGCTTCATCGGACCTTCAGCAGACTTTTCTAGTTGAAAATCTGACGGACTTTAGATTTGGAACATGCTTCAAATCCTTACGTCGTAACTCCACCGGACCCAGAAATCCGCTCGTCAGTATGCTAGTCCGACGGACAAAAACCCACGCTAGGGCAGCTATTGGCTTTTGGCTATCAACTTCCTTATTTTAGTCCGGTGTACGTCATCACGTACGAATCCGTCGGACTTTGGTGTGATCATGTGTAGGCAAGTCCGTTCATTAAAAAGTCCGTAGGAAGTCCATCAAAAGTCCATTGAAAGTCCGCCGGAAAGTCTGTTGGACCAGTCCGGCCGAAAAGTCCGCCCGTGTGTACGCGGCTTTAGAATTTTCTCTTCATTTTGGTTAGAAACGAACATTGGTTATTAATGATTAGAAAATTGAACAAAAATTCTCAAAGCAAAATTCTACTAGTGTATGGCCAGCATAACTGTATTTCAACAGTAGTGCTTTTCTAAGCATTGAATGTATTCCCCTCTGCCACATCTTTTGAGCTTGTTTAATGTACTGTAAAGAGACACTGTTATATAAAGGGGACTATACTGCAAAGGGGCACTGTAATGGTTACAGTGCCCCTTTGCAGTGCAGTACCCTTTATATCACAGTGCCCCTTTACAGTGCAGTCCTCAATGTAAAGGGGCATGATCATGTAAAGTGGGCTGTGATGTGAAGGGAAACTGAGGACACTGTGGCACAGCTGTGGACCGTACTGTACTGGTCAATGGCATGTAAGCACTGTTCATTAGACCAGTACTGTGATTTCTGGTTGGTGTGGTTACACATGGCTAGGGAGTGGGTACAGGACATCCTGGGACTAACATCAAGTGAAGTGACAGAGTGTTATTCAATTTAGAAGGCCAACAAGAGGGTGCCTTTGTTTTTGGGGGCCAGCACTGAAGGGGAGTTGAGTATTGTTAATTTTTTTTTAAATTTTTATCATAACAGCAGCATTTTGGGCTTACAAATTAAAAGTCAATAATTTTCAAATGGAGTGTTGTGAAATCTGATGGTCACTTCTCAGTCTGAAACTGCAACAACGGACACCACTGTGCAATAAGTTAATGGTGGTGTTGCCCACTATAGAGAATATGCAAGTTTAATTTAATTGGGGAGTGCATACAGAGATTTATCAATTTTTTAAGGGATCTTACTGTAACTGTACCTCTCTTATACTTTTTTAGTGCTAAATTGGACACTTTGTTAACCCATATCAACTGTTACCAGATAAATAACATACTGTAGCAATGAGTAATCTCTTTTTCGTTCCATACAAGTTAAACAATGCTTCATCACTATGCCTTTGTTGTATGATATGTTCTGACTCATTTTAAGTGGTCCAATTAAATTAACAAACATTAAGCAGGAACACTAGGCTAAGTGGAATTCATGATTTTTTTTTCAGCTGCCATGTGTAAAAGTGGTGACCTCACTTCTATTGCTGTTGGGGGGGGTTTCTGTAATCCTGGGGTATCCAACCAGCATGCGCACAAGGGGCCTATGTATTTCTGCCTTTGCAGCTGTATTATGTACCAATCATTTGTAAATGTCTTACTAGCACAGCTGTTGTGTATGAGATATCTCTAAAATGGCACTAAACATGTTTTTAAGTAAAGGTGTATCTCAAGCATGTATTTTGTGATTGTTTTTAACACATGCATTTCCATGACTTCTCTCTCATTGGAGGATAGCACAGTACATGACTGGTGGACAGTTCGTCAAATGAAATTAATAGGGCCTGTGGCTGGGCTTTCCGTTAAAGTGTTATTAAACCCATGGTCTGATGCCAATGTGAGTGGGCGTGCTTAGCTCACCTGGGTTCCTCCATCCTGCGGGCGGCAGGAAGCACGTCGAGAGGCGGCGGCCAGTGTGGAGAGGCGCACGGAGACGGGGAGCAGAACATCATCAGTATTACAGGACTCCTCCAGCTCACAACAGACAGTAAAAGATAAGGATAAAGACAATGGTAAAGAAACGGCTGCCAAATTGGAGTGTGTTGCGCATAATCCTCTCCAAAATATCGGAAAATGCAACAAAAATTTCTTCACCAATTTCTGCAGCCCTTAAGGGGCCTAGCTCACAGGGCAAACCCTCCTAAATGACCTCAGCACCTTGTACTCCGGTTGTGGGAAATCACAGGATTATTCAATTTCGGAGGACTCAGTGACAGATGAGCCATCTCTGAGAGAGGTATTGTTGGCAGCTAATGGATGCAAGTCTGCTCTGTCAGAAATGACGGACCAGCTGAAATCTATTAAAGCAGAAATGACATTTGTCAGATATGACTTACAAAAAGTGAGCGCACTACGGAGCTGGAGGATAGGGTCAGTAGAGTCGAGGATGCAATGACACCTATGAAGCAAGAGATTGTGTCAGGGATACCCTGTGGCAGGACAGACACTGACATGCGTGCGCATGCTCACATATGTCCCTATGAGAACGCACTGTATCAGGCAGCGGCGCGTGAACGTGCGCAGAGACACGCGGCAGGCGCGCGCGCACTAACTCGGCTTGGCACCCGTTCCTCTTTAAAAGGCCAGCAGCTGCTCTGGTACAGTGCTGTCTGATCTGCAGCTTTACCTGACTCTGATCCTGAACCTGCTGTATTACTTGACCTTGCTTCGTTTGACTACTGCTGCCTTCTCCTGACCCGGCCTGCCTTGACCCTGCTACTTCTGAACCTGTTGATCTCCTGTTGCCAAACCTCTGCCTGCCTGCTGACTACTCTTTGCCTGCTGATTGAACTACCTGTTGCCCGTGCTGACCCGGCTTGTCTCACTCTGCTTCAGTCCATTCCTGATCCAGCTCCGCCTAAATCCAGAGTTTGCTGACCCACACCTATGCCACCGCTTCCTACTGCTTCTACTAACCAGCCCGTCCGGTGGATCACCTCTACTCATCTGTATCAGCTACCACAGATCATACAGGCGCTCCTACCTCACTGCGCTCCTGTACCACTGTTGCAACCCCAGTGGTCCCCGAGCCAGGGCTTTAAGAGAGGTCTCCTTCTACAGTTGGGCTCTGATACCAGGTACGTGACAGTTTGCACTTCTAAAAGGGGACAGTGGAGAAACAAAATGATAAATTGGAAGATTTGGAAAACCGCATGAGGAGGAACAACGTTCACATAATTGGTCTACCAGAGAGAAGTGAAGGGAATAGTATGAGAGACTTTTTAGAGAAATGGTTCAAGGAGGAACTTTCCCCTCTATTTGCAGTGGAAAGGGCCCATAGAATCCCACTAAGATCCCCTCTTCGGGAGGGTTACCAAGACCTGCATTAGTGAAACTCCTTTTTCAAGGACAGAGAAACAATGTTAGGAAAGGCAAGAGAAATTAAAGATGTAATGTTTAAAGGGGGGAGAGTCTTATTTTTTTCTGACTTCTCTGCAGAGGTGCAGAGGAGAATAAAACTTTTAGATATCAAGAGGCGGTTGCGACAGCTAAATGTGCAATATGCAATGTTACATCCGGCAAGACTGAGAGCTTAAGCAAAAGGGGTGGCTTATCTTTTTGAAGCACCGGCCGTGGCGGCCTCTTGGTTGGAGAGAAATGAGCAGCCTATATAGTAGAAGTTGAGTCTGGGAAGTATAAAGCATGAGCTTTAAGACACAGTTAGTCTTGGGATTTATTTTCTAAAATATTAAAATATAGGAGCACCAGAATAGAGTTATGGATCTGGATGTAGTAGTTATAAAGTTCAAGTCTTTTCACTGACACAGATATTTTTTCCTTTTTCCCCTTTTTCTGGAAAAGGAATTTTTTCTTATTTTTCTTTGTTTTTTTTTTTTACACACGGATAGATCATGGGATTACAACTAATGCCCCCAGAGGGGTTTGGGAGGGAAGGGGGTGGGGAATGGGGAAAGAGGGTGTTAGGGAGGGGGTAGTAGGAGCATAAGGGCAAAACATCTGGGGTGCCAAGGTTCGCCATCACTGCACTATATTGTACATTACAAACGTACGCACTACATACTGTACGCTATATTGTACATTACAGACTCCTGCACCATATACACTATATTGTACATTACACAATCCTCTATTATACCACGGTATATACTCAATATTGTACATTACAGACTCCTGCATTATACACACTATATTGTACATTACAGACTTATGCACAATCTCACTATATTGTACATTACGCAATCCTCCACTATACTATATACTCAATATTGTACATTACAGACTCCTGCTTTATACTGTATACTCTATATTGTAAATCGCAGACTCCTGAATTATATACACTATATTGTATATTATATACTTCTGACCAAAGTGTTCATTGTCTCAACAGGTACTCGGTGCTAAGCAGTCCCTGACTATTTTAATGAAGTTCTTCTTGAAAGTAGCATTCCAGTCAAATCCTTACTTTACCTAAACCTGCTCCCACCCCCATTTTAAGCATATTACAACTACTTTGTAGGGCAAAGATGTATATACTTACCTATTCTGCCCCTTTAAGTCCCTCCCACTGCTTATGCAATTTCGCCACACAAGCTGTTTGCCACGGCGCACTATGCAGGCCGAAGTACTGCTCTACTTGAGGTGCTCAAAGGTTTCCCAGGTCTTATACAATACTAACAACACCACAGCGCAATGAAAAGCATGCCTTGCATTGAAGTCAATGGACACAATTTTGCATTGAAGTCAATGGGATGCAATTCTGCATTGAAGTGAATAGGGGAAGTTTTTTTGCATTGAAGTCAATGGGACAAGATTTTGCATTGAAGTCAATATGCAGCATGCCATTATCGGCACCTTTTTTTTCTTCTGTTGTTAAAACGCTGATAACCCTATTTTCAGCCAATAATTTTCAGCGGCTGATATACTGTATCAGTGCATCCCTACTATATACTATATTGTTATATGGATTTTTTTTTACATTATATCACCACATTGATATATATATATATATATATAAGATGTTTATGGAAAGTTTTAATTTTTATTGTTCTTTTGCATGTTAGCCCAGAAAAAGGAGGCATTTCCCCCCCCAAACCCTTTGGCTGCTCTTAACCAATATACATTTCAAATAGCCCTTTAAGTAAACTGAACTTTTATGCAAGGCGCTCCTCAGTACACATCCAAGGAATTTTTCATACTGCCGAGCTATCCCTTTGAGAGGTAGCAGCCCATAACCAAAACAAGGTTCACTCACACTATACTTTCATCACTGATCTACTTCTTTGAAGGAAAACAAATTTTACTATCCATCCATCAGAACCAACTCCCATTCTTTGGTCCTATCATACAGAGATCAGGTATAGATGTTGGTGGAATAGTGTCCTGTGTACTAGACATGTGCAGAACGGGAAAAATGTGTTTAGTTTTGTTTCGGATAGATTCATTATGTTACTAATTTTGTTTCGTTATGGAATTTGTTTAGTTTGGTTTCGGAATTTGTTTTGTTTCGTTTCAGTTTCGTTAACTTTCGTCTAATTAAATTTGTTTCATTTATTAATTTTCTAACGAATTCCAACTTTTCAGAACGATTAGAATTCGCACCAGTCGAAAAATGATCAACCGATTTCAATTCTAACATTTTCCTATTGCCAGCAATCTTTATCTTTATATTCATTTGTCAGTGGGGAAGCCGGCTGACAGATGACGACTCATGGTTGTTAAGGACGCGGGCGGCCGGCTTCCTGGCCTGCTGCTTAACAACCAGCTATTTCTTCACATAGGATTCGAATCGGTTGATCGCTTTTCGACCGATCCAAATTCTAATTGTTCTGAAAAGTTGGAATTCTTTAGAAAACGAATAAACAAAACAAATTTTAATGGATATCAATGAAATTCGTTACTATTCGTTACTATTTCATTCGGAGATTCGTATACATCCGAATCTCCGAATAACCAAAAATGTGTCCGAATTTGTATTCAGACCAAAACAATTTGCACATGTCTACTGTATACATTGAGTTAACCTGCTATCATATCTAGATTAAAATTACTACTAGAGCATGTGACAGTCTCTTCTAGTCTTCTAGATGTCAGTTCTAGGTGTACTGACTTAGAGTGGGCATAGTAAAAATAGCCAGCCTGCTGTGCTAGCTAGGAAAGAGGTATCACAAACTATTGGAATAGGGAGCCAATAATTATTAATGTGGTCCTGACCCCTGGCCATAGCATTTTTATAAAAAAAAATCTTAGATTAACCTATTATCTATTAATTATACAGTAACAAAACACTCGCAAACCGAGGCAGAATTTTTTTTAAAAAGTTGGTTAACGAGTAACGCAGCTAACGAGCGTTTTGAAAGACAAGCAACTTTTAAAAAAAATTCTGACTTGGTTAACGAGTAACGCAGTTAACGAGCATTTTGAAAGACGAGCAACTTTTTAAAAAAAATTCTGACTCGAGTGTTGTCTCGTAAAACAAGCAGAATTCAAGCTAATGGGGTGTGCAGTACTGCATTTGGCCAGAGTTGCGGGGGCGCCGGTGACACTCGGAACGGTTCGGAGCCGTTCAGAAATACTCAGAATCCGTCAGAAATACTCGGAAAAACTCAGTTCCCAAGTGTTTCCGAGCCTTTCCGAGGCTTTCCGAGTTCAGCCGAGCTGTCCCCGAGTATTTCCGAGGCTCTCCGGCTCCCCCCCCACCTCTGGCCACATGCTGACATGCTGTAGTGCATGCAATAGAAGTCAATACAGAACAAATTATCTTTGTTTCAATTGACTTCAATGGGGAAACTTGCTTTGATATGCGAGTGCTTTGGATTACAAGCATTCTCCTGGAACGGATTATGCTCGTAATCCAAGGTTCCACTGTTTTTTTTTCTTGTTTCAGGCTTGCTTTTCTGAATTTTTGCAATTCTTTGCAATCCTTTCTTAAGAATGTGAGTGGAGACTATACAGTAGAAGATATTTAGCTTTTCAACTTATCTACTATATGTTAGTGTTATTAGCAGTTGGTTTGATTGAAGCAGCTAATTAACATCTCTTCTCTTACTGGAGTTTAGTATGTTAAAGCTTTCCTATGCTTAATGCTTAAAATAGTTTTACCTTTATTTTGTTGTCCAATATAGTCTATCAATTTTGCATTTTCTCTGTACTAGAAAAAAATAAGGGATGGAGGATCAATAATTCATTTTTGAAATATTGCCTTCTTAGCTATACCTGCATTTAGCAGGTCTAAATGTCAGTGCATACAGACAAAAAAGAATGAAATCAAGGTAATGCTCTGTGCAATAAAACCATATCCAGAAGTGTTTTATGTTTTAGGAACAACCCAATAAATAATGGGAAAGTACAGCATATAGTTTTTTGTATATCAGACAGCTATGGGAATTTCTTCTAGTTGGATTTATGTATTCATATAAAAGCCCCATGAAGAATAAAATATACTGGATCATACCTACATTGGTGGACTGTTCACCCTTTTTGTGTGCACCCTAAGAGGAAAACTTTATGAAAACTGTTTGGACAGCAAACAATTATTTTAATAGCAATTTTATTGCAAACATATTTGAGTAAATGGTAAACATATTTAGCAATGTAAGATTTAGATTTCTAACACCTGCAGTGATTTTTTTCTACCATGGGTTATATTACTGCTAAATCTAGCACATGAGTTGGCCATCTTGTTTTTATCCTTGATGTTTAGGCCTCTTTCAGGTGGAGCAGATCCATCCAAGCGGAATCCACCTGTTCAGCGAGGGATCTTTCCACTGATCTTCGCTGAGCAGGTGGATGACAGAGCATACACAGACACAGCCCGCTCTCCTCTATGAGGCCATTGGATGGAAACAGACTGCATGTCCTTTCCCAACCGATTGTCATCCGATACGTTTTGCTGAATGGATGGCGAACGCATCGCCATACGCCTATTTTTATCGCATTTTATCGGATCAGATGCCCAGCAGGTGTCATGCCCGCTGACATCCGCCACCCCACCAGAACAATGGGTGATCCAATCAGGTTCACCTGAGAAACTGACAGGTGTACCCGATCGAATCTGCTGGTGTGAAAGGGGCCTTACAGATTTTTTGACAACTTAAATTGTTGTGAATTGTTGCCATAATTTCAGTCATTATATTTTTGAGGGATAACAGGGGGTCATCACTGTTCCTTGTGAAGAAACTTTTCAAGTGGACATATGCTGATTTTTAAACTAGTAAACTGCAAGCGGTGATAAAAAGAAGGCATTTTGAGGAATCTGAATGTACCCTCAGATGTTGCTCATGTTACTTGCGAGCTCTAAAATCTAGGTTGCTCCGTTACATTCAGCTATGGAGTCAAACTTTTGTCACTATGCTCCTGCCTCCTACACAATTATATTTGTTAGTAAGGCTGTATTTCAAAGTTAAAAGCCAATAATGAGGTGTAAGCAAACAGGAAGTCTACTCAGTTCACCATATTCTAAGTTTCCCATAGACCAGCTTTGTAGTTTTTTTTTGCTGTCAGATTGCACAAAGCTCCTTACATGTAGAATGGGTGTGTATGCTTTCTGAGGTCTGGCAAGTCCTTTTTAAATCCAGAACTCTGCTCTTACAGAACATTAGAAAGGGTATGATTTAACAAAAGACCACTGGGCAGGGCTGATACCATTAATCCACAAAAATGCATGTTTTCAGCCTACAACAGAAATTACGAGCTAAGTTTATTTCTGCCAGATCAATTGGTATTGTCCTGTACTTGCAGGGTCCTTGAAGGGATTCCCCATGGGGGAATGGTTATGTATTGCAGAGATTGTTTTTTTGTTTTTTTGTTCTTTTTTTTTGCCCTGAAGTACAGTGTAGCATATGTTTATGAAGATTTCTGGATGCATATGATCATTAAATATTAGAAATAAAAGACAGCAAGTACAGTTCCTTTTTTGTTTTGTTTTTTTACAAATTTACTATCTTTAGTTGCTCTTCCCTGTAAGGAACAACATCTTAAGCCCCGTACACACAATCGGACTTTCCGACAGGAAATGTTCAATGACAGGATATTGTTGGT
Source organism: Lithobates clamitans (assembly GCA_037952925.1). Classification (NCBI taxonomy): domain Eukaryota; kingdom Metazoa; phylum Chordata; class Amphibia; order Anura; family Ranidae; genus Lithobates; species Lithobates clamitans. The sequence goes on along the minus strand of JBBGZY010000105.1, from coordinate 5,059,268 downwards.
AAATCCGACCGTGTGTATGCTCCATCGAACAATTGTTGTCGGACTTTCCGCCAACAAATGTTGGCTGGCAGGTTCTCACATTTTCCGTGAGACAAAATGTGTGTTGTCGGATTTTCTGAGCGTGTGTACACAAGTCCATCAGACAAAAGTCCAAAGTACAAACACGCATGCTCGGAAGCAAGGACGAGCCAGAAACGGTCGTGACGTGGCAAATTATGAAAATCTCCAAATGCAGCGCACATTCTCTTCTTCTTTAATGGGATAATAATGAAGCTGCTTTGCTGGTGATACTAATGGAGTTATTGCAAATGAATTTTCAAAGGCTTTTTTTTTTCTAGTGATATCAAGAATAATATTATTATGTTTTTTTTTTTTTTCATTTGGGCAAGTTACCACAACACCATTATCCCATAGTTTTTAAGATCAAAGATACAACTATGTTGGTGTCCCTTGTAAATTTTACATCGTATTTTTTAAAATGTAACTGCCTACTCCCAAACTGTCATTTGAAGTAAAACACACAGCCAAGTATTATTCTCCACAATTTATTTATTGTGCATTAAAAAAAGAAAACAAATAAAATTAGACATGGTGTCTGCCAATAGAACTTAACCAAAAAGTGCATTCTATGCATTCAAAAATATAGAAAATATACCAAATAAAATAATTATTATACTAGCAAAATATAATGTCAAAGCAATAACTCTTCCGATTCCGCAATATGGCTGGTTGACGAACGGCCGTTCAGAAACAAACTGAAAAGCACGAAATGAAAAGCGTGAACTGAAAAGCACGAAATGAAAAGCACGAATCAACAATTACCAAACTTCTACTAACACAAAAGTAGCAGAAGGAGCCCAAAGGGTGGCGCTAAAGAGCTGAAAAAACACATAGTACGTCTAGTATGTTACTACGCTCGTAATTGTTGGCCAACAATTGTGTGGCCGTGTGTATGCAAGACAAGTTTGGGCCAACGCCCTTCGGACAAAATTCCACAGTTTTGTTGGCCAACAATCCGATCCTGTGTACGAGGCTTTAAAGTAACTTGTAGCATGACTGCTTTAAACAGTGTCACCAGAGGCAAGAATTCTAACTTTAGGGTTGATTTACTAAAGGCAAATAGACTGTTCACTTTGCAAGTGAAGTTGCACTATGCAAGGAAGTTTCCCCCAGAGCTTAGTGAATGAGGTGAAGCTCTGCGGACTTCCATCATCAAATCATGTGCAAGCAAAAATACTGTTTTTTCATTTTTCTTGCACTTAATTTGGTAAACCACATTAACTAAGCTCAGGAGAAATTTCCCTTGCAAATTGCACATTTCCTTTCAAAGTGAACAGTCTATATATGCCTTTAAAGGAGAAGGATAACCAAAGCTATGTTTCTCCTATGGATCACAGGAGTGCAGTTTGTTCTCCTTGAGCCAGCCCCTCCCGCCCCCACAACAGCCCTGCACTCCAGTGAGCGCTGGAGGGGAGAGCAGAGAGCCGGTGACTGACAGTCCTGGCTCTCTGCTCAGAGCGGAGGGGGAGAACTGAACGATCAATGTCGTTTGATCACTCAATTCTCACTACAGAGCTGGCAGGGGACAGATGCAGCATCAGGTCAATGCTGCATCCACCTAGGCAGGGGCTTAACTACCACCATAGCGACCCATGCGGGCGCTATGGGGCCCGCAGCTGAGTGGGGCCCAGTGAGGATAAGAGCACCGCCGGCACAGTCTCCCAGCCAGGGGAAGAGAAAGGAAAGGAAGAGGCGAGCTGTCCGTATCAGCAGAGAGCTGAATTGCCTGATGTAAGAGCTTTCATTAGAACTTCCAGTGTTCCCGGGGCTCACGTCACATAGCTCCACCTTTTGGCCCGGTGCCTTTGATAGACAGACCGCTGATCCAATGCGGGACATGTGATGTCATCAAAGGCGTCGGGCCAAGAGGTGGGGCTATGTGACGATGAGCCCCGGGAAGACGGGAAATTCAAATGAAAGCTATTACAGCGGGCAATCCCGCTCTCTGCTGATCCGGGTGGCTTGCCTCTTCCTTTGCATAAGTGGAGCTGTATGGAGCACAGGCAGACCAGGCTGTATTGGGCACGGGTCACGCTGTATTGGGCACAGGTCACGCTGTATTGGGCACAGGTCACGCTGTATTGGGCACAGGTCACGCTGTATTGGGCACAGGTCACGCTGTATTGGGCACAGGTCACGCTGTATTGAGCACAGGTCACGCTGTATGTGGCACAGGTCACGCTGCATTGACACTAGGGCAGCTGTGGGGGGGCTGTTTGCAGGGGGGCCCCATACAACATTTTGCTATGGTGCCCTGCTATTTCTAGTTACGCCCCTACACCTAGGTGAGTGTAATGTTTGTTTGTTTTTTTTTGTAAAGCCATACTTCTCTTTTTATAAATTAACCCCTTTGTTTCATAAGGAGTTGTCCCGTCTAAAGTTTTATTTGCACAGATGGCTATGAAAGGGAGTTTTCCCTAGAGCTTAGTGAAAGAGGTGAAGCTCTGCAGACTTACATCATCCAATCATGTGCAAGGAAAAATACTGTTTGTTTTTTTTGTATGTAATTGGGCATTCTCTGAGAAACCTTCTTTGCAATTTTTCAAATTTGTTCAAAGTGAACAATTTATTTGCCTTTAGTGAATCAACCTCTTTGTCTCATAAAATAAGTTGTCCTATCTAAAGTCGTGTTTAAAATAGCAAGGGGCTATTGCTGTGGAAAGTGGGTGCAGCCATGGCATCCATTCAGATCTCACCTTTATCCTCATTTGACTATAGTAACTTGACATTTCCTTTTATTGGTTACAGTAATATTTCCATAGACATTTTTCACTGCCTTGACTTAATAGGTTCACTAGTGTGCAGAAATAACGTTTAGCTGCTTTGGGAATTTTGATTGTTCAAGTGTTCTGAGAATAAATTAAGAATTATTTTTGCATGAACTGCAATGACTAACATTTTTTATACTAGCAAATGTCATAAATGAAATGTGATTTCATATGTATTTTTCTAAATCTTATGCAGTTGCACATGTATATTGAATGAAAATGTGTTTGCTGCTGAATATTTGTTTTATATACACTGAGCAAAATTATAAAGGCAACACTTTTGTGTTTGCCCCTATTTATCATGAGCTGAACTCAAAGATCTACAACGTATTCGATGTACACAAAATGCCTATTTCTCTCAAATATTGTTCACAAATCTGTCTAAATCTGTGTTAGTGAGCACTTCTCTTTTGCTGAGATAATCCATCCACCTCGCAGGTGTGGCATATCAAGATGCTGATTAGACAGCATGATTATTGCACAGGTGTGCCTTAGGCTGCCCACAATAAAAGGCCACTCTAAAATGTGCAGTTTTATCATACAGCACAATGCCACAGATGTCACAAGTTATAAGTGAGCATGCAATTGGCATACTGACTGCAGGAATGTCCACCAGAGCTGAATGTTCATTTCTCTACCATAAGCCATCTCCAAAGGCGTTTCAGAGAATTTGGCAGTACATCCAACCTGCCTCACAACCGCAGACCACGTGTAACCACACCAGTCCAGGACCTCCACATCCAGTATCTTCACCTCCAAGATTGTCTGAGACCAGCCACCTGGACAGCTGCTGCAACAATCGCTTTGTATAACCAAAGAATTTCTGCACAAACTGTCAGAAACCGTCTCAGGGAAGCTCATCTGCATGCTCGTTGTCCTCATGGGGGTGACTGCAGTTCGTTGTCGTAACCAACTTGAGTGGGCAAATGCTCAAATTCGATGGCGTCTGGCACTTTGGAGAGGTGTTCTCTTCACGAATGAATCCCGTTTTTAACTGTACAGTTTTACTGTATGGGTGGAGTCAGGGGGGTCCGAAAACCAGTCAGTATTTAGTGTGACCACCATTTGCCTCACGCAGTGCAGCACATCTACTTTGCATAGAGTTGATCAGGTTGTTGATTGTGGCCTGTGGAATGTTAGTCCTAAGGCACACCTGTGCAACAATCATGCTGTCTAATCAGCATCTTGATACCTGTGAGGTGGATGGATTATCTCGGCAAAGGAGAAGTGCTCACTAACACAGATTTAGACAGATTTGTGAACAATATTTGAGAGAAATAGGCCTTTTGTGTACATAGAAAAAGTCATAGATCTTTGAGCTCAGCTCATGATAAATAGGGGAAAATACAAAAGTGTTGCGTTTATAATTTTGCTCAGTGTATTTTGTTACCCAAATATATAAAGTACACAATCTGCTGTGAAAATCTTACCAAACTGTAAATAGATCTGGTTTTTTAATCTTCTTACAAACAATATTTTAAGTGATTTATCTTGAACAAGCTTAGTATTATGTTTCTAATTTTTGCAAGCATACAGTATATTAAAAGAAAACTGTAAAGCCTGGTACAGACTATACGATTTTTTTTTGTTCAACCCAGTGGGCTGAATGAAAAAAAACTGAAGAGAGGCGCCACTATACTAATTATCCAATGTTAGTACAGCGCTCTCCCTTGCTGAGCTTTTATGTTCTGACAGGGGGACGCCCCCCCGCCAGAGCACACCAGTCAACACTCTCAGTCTTTGGCTGAGAGCGCTGATCAGGTGCCGATCAGCATTCTTTTTTCGTCATGCTCCTTCAACAGGAATTGCCAGCTTCTGTCAGACCGGGTGCCGTACACATGGACTGACTTTCGGCTGGTTTCTATTGAACCAACTGATACCGCCCAATATTCAGCCTGTGTGTACAGCTCTTTAGGCAGACCTTTCCCCCCCAACAAATCCAAAAAAACACATGTAGCCCCCAGGTCTGCATCACTCCTGCCCCCTCCCGCAGGGACCAGGCTGTCCCTCCAACGCTGCACAGGTTTCTCTTCCTAGTCACAGGGAGCCGGAGGAGAAGCTAGAGACAACTGCAGGATATTTTTCTGGATTTCTGATGCAGCCCACCACTATTAGTGGTGCACTCCACAAACCTGGCCTTTATGGAAGAGTGGCAAGAAGAAAGCCATTTGTGAAAGAAAGCCATAAGAAGTCCCATTTGCAGTTTGCGAGAAGCCATGTGGGGGACGGCAAACATGTGGAAGAAGGTGCTCTGGTCAGATGAGACCAAAACTGAACACTTTGGCCTAAAAGCAAAACGCTATGTGTGTGTCAGAAAACTAACACTGCACATCACCCCGAACACACCTTTTCTTCAGCAGGGGCAGGGAAGCTGGTCAGAGTTGATGGGAAGATGGATGAAGCCAAATACAGGGCACTCTTTGAAGAAAACCTGTTAGAGTCTGCAAAAGACTTGAGACTGGGGCGGAGGTTCACCTTCCAGCAGGACAATGACCTTAAACATACAGCCAAAGCTACAATGGAATAGTGGGGTCTCAAACTGGCGGCCCTCCAGCTGTCGTAGAACTACAAATCCCATGAGGCATTGCAAGGCTGACAGTTACAAGCATGACTCCCACAGGCAGAGGCATGATGGGATTTGTAGTTCCGCAACAGCTGGAGGGCTGCCAGTTTGAGACCCCTGGAGATCAAAGTGTTAAAATGGCCCAGTCAAAGTCCAGACCTAAATCCAATTGAGAATCTGTGGCAAGACTTGAAAATTGTTGTTCACAGACGCTCTTCATCTGATCTGACAGAGCTTGAGCTATTTTGCAAAGAAGAACGGGCAAAAATGTCACTCTCTAGATGTGCAAAGCTGGTAGAGACATCCCCAAAAAGACTTGCAGCTGTAATTGGAGCGAAAGGTGGTTCTACAGAGTATTGACTCAGGGGGGCTAAATACAAATGCACGCCACACTTTTCAGACATCTATTTGTAAAACATTTTGAAAACCATTTATCATTTTCCTTTCACTTTATAATAATATGCCACTTTGTGTTGGTCTATCACATAAAATCCCAATAAATTACATTTACGTTTTCGGTTGTAACATGACAAAATGTGGAAAATTTCAATGGGTATGAATACTTTTTCAAGGCACTGTATGTGCGTCTTGGGAGGACAGCAGTTCATTCAACGTTTTGAATTGCCCTGCATGGGCAAAGCATGGATTCATTTTCATTATACTGTTGACACATTCCTAAAGTCTAATGTGACAGGAGGAACAATTATGATATTGTGTCTGTTTATTCAGAGCAAACGTATAACAAACCTTTGATTGACATTGGTATTTTCCCTCCTTAGTTTCTCTAGGCTGTACTTAGTGTTTGTTGGCAAAAAGGAAATTTGATTCATGCCTACAGTACAATATGTTACAGTGAAAAACTCCATATCTATCCTCACGGGTGTGTGATTCAAAGTCCTACACTCAAAATACTTTTTTTTTCTTGCTTTACTAGAACAGAAATATTTTGGTTATTTGTAAAGTGATGAAGGCTGGTATGCAATAACAATTTCTGTTTTCTTAGTCAAACATATAATTTAAATTCCTATGTGATTTTTAGGTTACCTTCATTGAGTACTGGATAGGCTGTTTTAAATGTCAGTTTTAAATGGTGAATTATTGTTTTAGTCTAGAAGGTTCACATCTATGCGTCTTTTTTTTTTTGTAAACACACGGTAAACACACTGTATATATCTCTTTGCTAAGTAGGGGGCCGGGCACCCGGCCGCCATGTCTTTAACAACCAATGAGTCATTAGCTGTCAGTGGGGTGCCCCGCTGACAGCCAAATGTAAAAAAGAAAAATTGCCGGCAAAAAAAACCCACCATACTAGGCCCTTTAGGTCTGTTATGAATTCAGGGGGGACCCCCAAAAAAATGGTATGGGGTCCCCCCAAAATCCATACCAAACCCTTATCCGAGCATGCAGCGCGGCAGGTCAGGAAAGGGAGAAGACGAGTGAGTGCCTCCCAAAGCACCTTGCCCCCATGTTGATGGGGGCAACGGCCTCTTCCCGAAAACCCTGGCCAGTGGTTGTCGGGGTCTGCGGGCGGGGGGACTTATCGGAATCTGGAAGCCCCCTTTTAAGAATGGGTATCGGGTACATCGTACCCCTACCCATTCACCCCAAAAAGCAGTGAAATGTACAAAAAAAAGAGTCGGTTTTTGACAAGTCCTTTATTAAAAAAATAGCTTTGAGCTGCCTTCTCCCACCGCCGTTTCTCCTTCCGCCGTCTTCTCCTGCCGCCGTCTCACCCGCTGCCGTCTTCTCCTGCCGCCGTCTCTCCTGGTGCCTTCTTCTCCCACCAACGTCTACATAATGGCTACATAAGAAATGCCAGACAGCGGGAACACAACGGAGGAAGACAGCCACAGAAGAAGAGAGGCTTTCTTTTTTTTGTGGGTAACCAGCAGCGAGGAAGAAGACAGCAACGGGAGAAGATAGTACAAGAAGACAGGGTGGAGAGAAGACAGCACCGGGGAGAGACAGCAGTGGGTGAAGACAGCGGCGGGAGAAAACAGCACCGGGAGAAGACGGCACCGGGAGAAGACAGCACCGGGAGAAGATGGTGGCGGGAGAAGATTGCTTAGAGCTATTTTTTTAATAATGGACTTGTTAAAAACTGTCTCTTGGTTTTTTTTTTACATTTTACTGCTTTTTGAGGTGAAAGGGTAGGGGTACAATGTACCCGATATCGATTCACATAGGGTTGGGGGCTGGGATCTGGGGGCCCTCTACTTAAAGGGGGCTTCCAAATTCTTATAAGCCCCCCCGCCCGCAGACCCTGACAACCACCAGCCAGGGTTTTCTGGAAGAGGCCCTTGCCCCCATCAAGATGGGGGAAGGTGCTTTAGGGGGGCAGAACCCCCCAAAGCACCCATCCCCCCATGTGGAGGGCATGCGGCCTGGTATGGTTCAGGAGGGGGGAGGGCACTCACTCGTCCCCTCCCTTTCCTGACCTGCTGGGCTGCATGTTTGGATAAGGGTTTGGCATTGGCGTGGGGGGGTCCCCTCCAAATCCATACTAAACCCGAAGGGCCTGGTATGGACCTGGGGGGGACACCACACCGTTTTGCTTTGCAATTTCTTTTTGCCAGCAATTTTTTTTTACATTCAGCTGTCAGCGGGGAATCCCGCTGACAGCTGATTATTCATCGGTTGTTAAGGATGGGGAGTTCGGCTTCCTGGCCCCCTGCTTAGCAACCAGCTATATACAGTGTTAAAATAAAAACTGCAAAACGCAAAACACATCAAAAATCCCATCACAACCACAACATGTGCATTTCTGGTGAGATTCCATTGAAGTCTATTACCCGCAAAATGTGGGGAAAAAAGTCCCGACCCATTCCAAAAACGCACTGGCTGCAAAACGCATAGATGTGAACTTATACCATAGGAAACCATGTTAAATGGACTGTAGTGCCTTTCTGCAAACTGCAAAATGCACTAAAAAATGCCTAGGGTTACAGTCAGTGTTAGCACATGATTTAACAGTCACTACACTAACTGCACTATATACTCTGCACTGGGTTATATACACTACACTGACTGCACTATATACTCTGCACTGGGTTATATACACTACACTGACTTCACTATATACGCTGCACTGGGTTATATACACTACACTGACTGCACTATATATGCTGCACTGGGTCATATACACTACACTGACTGCACACTCAATCCACTAACTACCCCGCTTAATCTCTCCCCATTAATGCACACTATACACAGCCGCCGTGTAAGCAGCCTTATATAGTGTGGGGCGTGGACTTAGCCCCTGAGCCATGATTGGCCAAAGGCACCCTCGCACTGTGATTGGGCAAAGCATACAGGTCAGGTGCACACTTTGGCCAATCAGCAACCTTTAATGCACTGCGATCTTGCAGTGCATTATGGGGCCATCCGTGGTGGACTAACGTCCCACGAGCGCTCTATATGTTTGTTCTACGAACAAACGAACACCTGATGTTCGATTTGAACATCGGGCTCATCCCTATGCAGAATCCCATAGTAACCAATTTCTGTTAATCTTTCAGTGGCCTGACTTCAGAAGAAGCCTGATTGCTATGAGTTGCTGCCTATGCCTTATGCTTTTTTTGCTATTATTATAGGGTTTGTTAACCCATCCATATAATGAACACACTCACTGTATGAACACACTAACTCACATATGAACACACTCACTGTGTTCATATAAAACTATGCCAGCCCCTCTATTAGAGCCTGGCATAGCACACTATGTCAGTAGTTTTAAAAAACGAGCAGTGTAAATACCTAATTTGAGCTGTCTTCAGGCCGGTCACATCACTCATGGCTGCGTTACAGCTCTGATGGATGTCTTCTGTGGGAGGGACCGTGATCTCCCTCTGATGTCAGACCGGGGAAATCACGTGGCCGCTTGTCTCCTCCGCAGAAGCCGTGTATCGAAACTGGAAAGCGGCTGCGAGTCACGTGACCAGCCTGAAGACAGTTCAAATTAGGTATTTACACTGCTCGTTTTTGAAAACTAATAGAGAGGCTGGCAGTGAAAATATTTTAATTTTATTTTACAATAATAGCGGTGGGGGGGGCGGAGACCGACACAGAGGGGGATGACAGGTAGGAAGGAGAGAGCAGAGCAGGGCAGCCTATTACGGAGGGAGGCACTTTGACCACGGTGATCAGGGCGGAGCAGCCTTGATTTTCGTGGTTTATTTAGAGAGGCCATACAGGAAGGGGCAAGTTCAAGGGTTTTTTTTGACAGTTTAGAGAGGGGCAGATTACACAGCACAAGCGCTGTGCTGTGTAATCTGCTTTAAGGGCCCAGAATCTGCATAATTTCTTGTTAGGTTAACAAACACATTAAATAAGTCTATGTATGGCATCCAGTGGCAAAATTAGACATTCTTTCACCTGGGGCAAAGACTCGGTTTGGTGCCCTCCCCCCAAAGAAGATGGTGTCAGTATGGCAGAGGATGTTGCATTTTTTATTATTATTTCTTACAATTTTATTATTTTTATCAATATTATTTTTTACATTTTTTTTAGGAGCCCTGTTGTCTGACTTTTGAGACAGAGATCCCCCAGTCCTTTCTCTGCAGCCCCAGCTGCAATGGACAGTGAATGAATAAAAAGTGGTCTAGTGGTCTGTGCTGAGCAGCTTCCTCTTCATTCACAAACAGAAGCATAGTAAGTACAATGATTCAGTTATGAATGAACACATATTACCAATCACTCACTGTGTTCATTCACAAAAGGAAGAGGATGTGTGTTGTAAAGGGGCCCTCCAGCACCCGAGGCCCAGGCCCAAGGTAACCCCCCCCCCCCACAGACTAGGGGGCACAAGCAATGCATATACACAGTTGTACACAGAAATATTATCACATGAGTTGTGAACTATAATGGTTTAGGTTCTTTTTTTCTGAAAAGCCTATAAGGTTGTGTTCTATATCCAGTTTGTTTTTACTGTACAAAATATTTAATTTACAAATATTAATTTATTGCAAGATCACCTATGACAACTGGCTTGCAAACAATACAGGACATTTCAGTAAGAAAGTCCAAGTCCTCTTTATATAATATGTTGCAGCCTTTGAATTTACCAATTAAAATGTTGGCATCTTAGGGAAAGAGTGTGTCTGTTATCAAGGTCTACAACAGCTGATTTCTGAGAGACTTCGCAGAGCTCCACCTGTGGGTTGCTAGTGGTAAAATAAGATTTCATTACTTACCGTATAATCTATTTCATGGATTCCATGGGCAGGCCTCAGTTTTGTGCAAAAACAGTACCAAAGGCAATAGCAAAAACCACAGAGAGGTGGGACATGTGTTTCTCAATGGACTCCAAGAAATGGGTTTTAGTACAAGTACAAAAATCTTTTTTTCTTTCTCATTCATTGAGAAATGATAGAATAATCACTGTGGAATAATCAGTACAGATTGCTAAGTGACCCCTGAGACTGAGAACTCGAGAGTACAATCCCATTAATTCAGCTCGACTGAAAGGTGTAGGGTGCACTAGAGGTAACCTTATACTAGGTTCACACCTATGCATTTTTGCAGTCCGCATTCATGTGGGCATGGTAGCCCATTCAAATGAATAGGCTGCCATGCCTGTGTTTTCTGGAAAAAAAGGTACGTGCACCTTTTTAAAAACACGGCTGCGGGGAAATCGAATGGTCTTCTTTACCATGCGATTTTCCTGCAGTTCCAGCACCCGCACTGCGATTTTACATGTGCAGGGGTGCCATTCAAAAGAAATGGCAGCCCCGTGCATTTTCGCAGAGCAGTGCATTTTCACTGCAGTTGGTTTTGGGTGCGGGAATTGCTGCAACTCCTGCACCCGCAGCCACACAGTGTGTTCCCAACAGTGTGTACCTAGCCTTACATGAGTAGGCAGGAATAAAAGGTAAACTGGAGAAAGGGAGCACCAGAAGGAAAAGAGGATGAATCAAAAAACATCCACTTTGACACCCGGATATATCTAGGGCCTGTCAGAGGAACTTTGCAGGACCTGCCTAACCTTGAGCACACAACATAGTCCTAAGAATCTCCTGACCTGCTCTGGCCCAGCAAAACATCTATAGTCGTGAAGCAAGGAATAGGTAACTTAGCCACACTGCTAAGAACATTCACCTGATTATGGTCAGAACCGATGAAGGAATCTGGAGAAACTTTTTCTGCAAATCAGTCCCAGAAGAAGGACCTACAGTATCTCCAGGCAGTCAAGTCCCACAAAGACCTCAGTAGTTTTTTTATTCATACATTTTTTACAAATGTTTTTTATTTATTTTTATTTTTTTATTTTTTTCAATTCTTTTTTGGGTGGAGGAGGTTGGGGCAGTGGATCATATTAATACAGTAGGGCAGTGGATGGTGTCAGTAGTTTTTTATTTATATATATATTTTTTTTTGTTTTGTTTTGTTTTACAATTTTATTTTTTCCTATTTATTTTTTCCATTTTTACATATGTTTTCACTGTGCTTTCTTTTTAGGGGGTTGGTTGACTGGACGGTGGGTGTCAGTGTTTTTTTATTTTTTTTTATAAGTCTTGACATTTCTCCTTTAAGACAGGGAAAGGGACTAAGGACAGAGATTCCCCAGTCCCTTTCTCTGCAGCCTCAGCTGCACTGAAGATGAAATAACAGGAGACAGTGACTTCTGTTCATTCATAAACTGTAGCATTTTTTGTTTACGATGTTTCAGTTATTAAGGGACAGAGTCAGTAATCACTGACTCTGCTCATTCAGAAAAGGAAGGGGCCTGGAAAATAAGACATTTACCAGCCCCTTCCTCCGTTCTCCACCCTACAGATCTGGGATGAGGGGGGGACGGGAGGAGCACAGAGGGGGAGCAGAGGAGCACATGGGGAGCCGGAGGAGCAGGCAGGGGGGCCCCAGAGATTAACCACTTCAGCCCCGGAAGAATTTACCCCCTTCCTGACCAGAGCACTTTTTGCGATTCGGCACTGCGTTGCTTTAACTAACAATTACGCGGTCGTGCGATGTTCTACCCAAAAAAATTGACGTCCTTTTTTTCCCACAAATAGAGCTTTCTTTTGGTGGTATTTGATCACCTCTGCGGTTTTTATTTTTTGAGCTATAAACAAAAACAGACCGACCATTTTGAAAAAAAATGCATTATTTTTTACTTTTTGCTATAATAAATATCCCCCAAAAATATATAAAAAATATATTTTTTTCCTCAGTTTAGGCCGATATGTATTTTTCGACATATTTTTGGTAAAAAAAAAATCGCAATAAGCGTATATTGATTGGTTTGCACAAAAGTTATAGCGTCTACAAAATAGGGGCTAGATTTATAGCATTTTTATTATTATTTTTTCTTTTACTAGTAATGGCAGCGATCTGCGATTTTTATCATGACTGCGACATTATGGCGGACACATCGAACAATTTTGACACATTTTTGGGACCATTGGCGTTAATACAGCGATCAATGCTATAGAATTGTATTGATTACTGTAAAAATGTCACTGGCAGTGAAGGGGTTAACACTAGGGAGCGCTCAAAGGGGTTAACTGTGTTCCCTGGTGGGTGATTCTAACTGAAGGGGGAGGGGACTGACTGGAGGAAGTGACAGATCGTGGTTCCTAGATAAAAGGAACACACGATCTGTCACTCCTGTCAGAACAGAACAGGGAAGTGTGTGTTTACACACACTCGTCCCTGTTCTGCCTCTCCTGCTCACGGTCGCTCATGGCCAACGGAGCATCGGCACCCCCGCTGTGAAACGCGTGCGGGCGCTATCCCGACCCCACAAGCCGGCATATAGCTACGACAGCTCGCGCAGGGGAGCCAAACTGACGCAGTATAACTGCGGCGGTTGGTCAGGAAGCGGTTAAGGTAAGTCTGATGGGCAGTTGGGGTAATCAGTGTGGTGGTGGGTATTACAAGCGCCGATCTCCCTGTATGGCTTTCTGTTAGGAATGGGCGAACTGTTTCGACCTGAGCATTAATTTAGGCTGAACATTTTCTGTTCGCACTTTCGACAAACACCCAAATTATCGGGGCGTTCAACCGTTTGTTCGGCCCCCTGAACTACCACAATGCACTGCGCCGCTGCACAGTGCATTGAAAGCCCTGATTGGCTAAAGCAATGAAAGCTTTGCCCAATCAGGGCACACAGCACTTTATCAAGCCATGATTGGATGCTGTCATAATGACTCTATCCATAATGACTCTATGGCTCATTGCTCTTAGTCCCGCCCCACACTATAAAAAGTATTCTTTCAATAGCGGACATCTTTAGTGTGATATCGTTATGGAGAGATATAGAACAGGGCTCTGTTTGGTGCTACTAGACAGTTATGCCCCGTACACACGGTCGGATTTTCAGACGGAAAATGTGTGATAGGACCTTGTTGTCGGAAATTCCGACCGTGTGTAGGCTCCATCACACATTTTCCATCGGATTTTCCGACACACAAAGTTTGAGAGCAGGCTATAAAATTTTCCGACAACAAAATCTGTTGTCGGAAATTCCGATCGTTTGTACACAAATCCGACGGACAAAGTGCCACGCATGCTCAGAATAAATAAAGAGATGAAAGCTATTGGCCACTGCCCCGTTTATAGTCCCGATGTACGTGTTTTACGTCACCGCGTTTAGAACGATCGGATTTTCCGACAACTTTGTGTGACCGTGTGTATGCAAGACAAGTTTGAGCCAACATCCGTCGGAAAAAATCCTAGGATTTTGTTGTCGGAATGTCCGAACAAAGTCCGACCGTGTGTACGGGGCATTAGTGTGCTATTGTGATTCTGTTGTAAGTGTAGAATATCAGTTTAGTGTGAATCTAGGGATAGTTCAGTCAGTGTGAGTGTAGTGACCGTTTAACACAGCTTATTTAAGTGCGTTACTGCAAGTTTAATGCTGTATATTTCAGTGCATTACGTGCCATTTAACGCAGTATATTTCAGTGTGTTACTGCAAGCTTAACGCCGTATATTTCAGTGCATTACCTTCCATTAAACACAGTATAGTTCAGCTAGTTACTGCAAGTTTAACGCCGTACATTTCAGTGCATTACCTTTTGTTTTAATGCAGTATAGTTCAGTGCGTTACTGCAAGTTTAACGGCGTATAGTTCAGTGCGTTACTGCAAGTTTAACGGCGTATAGTTCAGTGCGTTACTGCAAGTTTAACGCTGTATATTTCAGTGCAATACCTTCAGTTTAATGCAGTATAGTTCAGTGTGTTACTGCAAGTTTAACACCATATATTACAGTGGGTTATGTGCCGTTTAACGCAGTACATTTTTGTATGTTAGGGCACGCTTAACGCAGTATATCTCAGTGCATTACTGCAAGTTTAACGCTGTATATTTCAGTGGGTTACTGCAAGTTTAACTCCGTATATATTTCAGTGCGTTACCTTCCGTTTAACGCAGTATAGTTCAGTGCATTACTGCAAGTTTAACGTTGTATATTTCAGTGCGTTATGTGCCGTTTAAAGCAGTATATTTCCGTGCGTTAGTGCACGTTTAACGCAATATATTTCTGTGCATTATTGCACGTTTGATGCAGTATATTGCAGTGTGTCAGTGCAGTTTTACTGCAGTATATTATAGTGTATCAGTGGAGTGTGTCTGTGTAGTGATTATTCAAGTTAAAGTGCACCAAACACCACTTTCCATTGATTAAAGTGCATCCATGTACACATTTCCACCATTTCCACATCTTTTACTTTTTGTTAATAAGCATACCACCCACCATCATGTCTGGGACGACAACAAGGAGAGGCAGACGTTCCCATGGCACTGTGAGGGGGCCAGCAGCAGATGTGTCCACAGGCAAAGATGGACGTGGTCAGTCCTTAGGCAGGGCATCATTTCCTCTGTTTAGTGATGTTGCCCGTGCTATCCAGCCACAGCATGCAGAGGAGGTGGTGGACTGACTTACTAAATCCTCCTCATCCTCCATCACCCAAGCAGAGACTAGTGCACAGTCCACTAGAGTGGCTAAACCTGCCTCCTTGTCCACAGCTATTCCTGCCATAGATATAGGGGTGGGTTATTCTCGCGCTATCAAGTATGGAAGCGGCTAAGAATGGAAAAGCTGCATGCACCGATAAAGGTAAACACCTGACCTTATAGATAAATATGTAAATGGGTGGTGCTGCGCTAATCCTAGGTGCATGAACCAATATAGCTTAAGTAATGAGCGTCGCTTGTGTTGTTTAGGTAATAAGTAAAAAATATACAATAGTGGTATTAATAGGACTATTGGAGTGACTAAAACGGTGGTGCATATGATATAGATAATACCAACTAAGATCCTGACAAAAATATAAATACAGCATAAAAGGTGACAAAATATTATTAGAGTGAAAACCATATGCTGAAACGTAAATAGCAGTGATAATAAAAATAGCTAAAACATCGGTAACTGACAGTGTGCTAAAAAAGGGGCATAACAGTTGAAACTATGTGCATCCACAGCTTAAGAATAACAATGTGTATAGTGCAAACATAAGGTGCAATGTGAAAGTGTTTTAAACAGTGAGGTAGTGATTGACTACTTTTTTCATAAGGTGCATAATGTGCAAATTTTCATCAAAAAAATAATAGATAAGTGTCCCATATCCTGGACACTTATTACCTAAACAACACAAGCGACGCTCATTACTTAAGATATATTGGTTCATGCACCTAGGATTAGCGCAGCACCACCCATTTACATATTCCTGCCATAGCCCCAGCATCAGGCATGGAGGAGTCAGCTGAGTTATTTGAACACAGCTTCAGCCACTTGCTCCTTGACAATGCACAGCCACTACTTGATTCAGATGTTGGTTTCGAGGTTGAGGAAGGAAGGAACATGAGCGTTGGTTTCGAGGTTGAGGAAGGAAGGAACATGAGCCTACAGAGAGGGGAGAACACTGGTACACAAATTGGCAATCATGTTCCCCCAGCCGCAGCGTATTACCAAGTTGTCTTCGGTGGTAATGAGAATGGAGGAAATGATGATGATGAGGTCACTGATGCGACTTGCGTGCCAGATAGAGCTGAGGAGGAAAGTGAGGGTAAGGCACAACCCCAACGAGGCAGCCATCATGGCTGTTATCTCCCAGCCTACTTCCCACAGCACAGCTGTCTGGGCCTTTTTTAGCACATGTGCAGACGATTGCACTGTTGCAATTTACAAACTTTGTCTCAAGCACATCCAGCGTGGCAAAACCACCAGACATTGGGTACCATATGCTTGACAAGGCATTTAACCTCCCACCACCCACCCCGTTGGCAAGAGCACCTGAAAGCCACATGAAAGGGGCGCAAATCTGTTCCTCCTCCTTACTCACCCCAGTCTGCCCCGCTATACCTCATGACCTCTCAGCAGCCTCCACTGACAGGGATGATGGTATAGGGCAGGGTGTCCCAGGTCCTTGCAGCACATCTGCCAGAAGCACACCATCAGCTGTAGACTATAGCCAGCAAATTTCTCTGCCCTATCTGCTGCAGTAAAAAAAAATACAGTCACTGCCACCCACATGCCCAGTGTCTAAATGCAAGCTTGTCAAAGCTGCTGGCTCTACAACTTCTGCCTTTCCATCTGGTGGGTTCTGCCCCTTTCTGGGAATTTGCAGAATGTGCTGTACCACAATGGCAGGCTCCCAGTCACTATTTAGTTTCACGTAACGCCACTCCAGCTCTGTACCATCATGTGGAAGGCAATGTTGTGGCATCGTTGGGCAAGGCCATCCGCAAAGTCCACGTTACTGCTGACATGTGGTCCAGCAAGCATGGTCAGGGACGATATATTTCATTCACAGAAACACTGGGTAACTCTGCTTGCAACTCGGAAGGATGTAGGACAGGGCTCAGTGATGTAGCTTGTTGTGCCCCCATGTCTCCAAACAGCTAACAGATAATGTGAGATTTGTCAGTTCTATCCTCTCCTCCTTCTCCTCCTCCATACCCTCCTCTGCTGAATTGTCCTACAAACCACAAGTACCCCCTAAGCGTTCAAGGGGCTATTCAATGAGTCAGGCTAAAAGCAGAGATTCTTGCAGCTCTTCTGAGGCAGTCCCAGAGGTGGTTCAAGCCACACCAGCTGGAGCCAGGAATGGTGGTGTGTGATAATGACACAAACCTGCTGTCCGCCCTTAGACAGGGAAAGTTGACACATGTGCCATGCCTGGCACATGTCCTCAATTTGGTGGTGCAGCATTTCCTAAATAGGTACCCAGAGTTAGAAGATCTGCTAAGGCCGGCCAGAAGAGTCTGTAGCCATTTCAGGCGGTCATACACAGCCAGTGCTCGGTTGGCTGAAATTCAGCGGGAATTCCACCTGCCTGTAAACCGCCCGATTTGGACATGCCCACCAGGTGGAACTTGACTTTAGCAATGCTGCACCGGCTGTATATGCAGCAGAGGGCCATCAACGAGTACCTGCTCTGCTTTTTTTCCCCACACCAATGGCTGCTTATAAAGGATGCATGCACTGTACTGTCACCATTTGAGGAGGCCACAAGAATAGTGAACCATGAAAATGCATGCATCAGTGACACAATCCCTGTTGTGTTTCTACTGGAGTAGACTATGCGTGGCATTATGGACTGGGCACTTGAGGCAGAGCAGCGGGAGGAAGAGGAGGACTTCCTTTCCTCTCAAGGCTAACTTTATGCAGGCACCATTGTTCCTACGCCACAGAACACACAAGAAGAGAGGGAGGAGGAGGATTCTGTCAGTTTTGGAGGCATTAAAGCAGAGGAAGACATACATCAAACAGTAAAAGATAGCTTTCCATCTCCAGAACCCTTGGGAGTAGTACATGGCTGGGAGGAGGCAGTTCCAGATGCTCTAATCCTCAGTGACCCCGTTGCAGTGCATGGGCTCCCTCATGCTTCAAAGCCTGGGAAAGGACCCAAGAATACGAGGCGTAAAGGAGAAGGATAACTATTGGTTGGCAACCCTCCTTGACCACCGTTACAAGGGGAAAGTCTCAAAACGTATCCCTTCCCCACAGAGGGTGCAGAAGATGAAATCTCTTGAGAACACCTTAACCGCTTGAGCCCCTGAAGATTTGGCTGCTGAATGACCAGGCCATTTTTTTGCGATTCGGCACTGCGTCGCTTTTTACTGACAAGTGCGAGGCCGTGTGGCGCTGCACCCAAACAAAATTGATGCCTTTTTTTCCCCACAAATAGAGCTTTCTTTTGGTGGTATTTAATCATCTCTGCGTTTTTTATTTTTTGCGCTATAAACAAAAAAAGGGCGATAATTTTGAAAAAAAACACAGTATTTTGTACTTTTTGCTATAATAAATATCCCCAATTTTTTTTAAAAAAGCTAATTTTTTCTCAGTTTAGGCCGATATGTATTCTTCTACATATTTTTGGTAATAAAAATTGCAATAAGTGTATATTGATTGGTTTGCGCAAAAGCTATAGCGTCTACAAAATAGGGGAGAGATTTACAGCATTTTTATTTTTATCGGGACTGCGACATTTTGGCGGACACATCGGATACTTTTGACACATTTTTGGGACCATTGGCATTTATACAGCGATCAGTGCTATAAAAATGAGACTGTAAAAATGTCACTGGCAGGGAAGGGGTTAACACTAGGGGGCGATCAAGGGGTTAATTGTGTTCCCTCTCTGTGTTCTGAAGGGGGGAGGGGACTGGCTAGGGGAGATGACAGATCGCTGTTCATACTTTGTGTGAACAGACAATTAGTGTCTTCTCCCTCAGGGAAACTGGATCTGTGTGTTTACACACACAGATGTGGTTCTCGGTGTGTCTCGCGACACTCGCATCGGCTCCGGGGGCGAGCAGCATGCGCGCACCCCTAGTGGCCACAGGGTGACATAACGTAGTTTTGCCCAGCCGTGCCATTCTGCCGCAGTAAAACTGTGGCTGGTCGGCAAGTGGTCAAAGAGGAGTTTATCGAGCGCTTTTCCTGACTTTGGTAGGTTACAGTGTCATGGAATGTCCTCGTCGCCCAGGGCTGTCAACTTCCACATCCCCTTCAGCAGCATCTGCATCACATGGTGGACGATTATCTAGGGGCAAAAACAGAGATGGAGAGCTTTCCAGTCAACGATCCACTAGCTTACTGGATCATGAGAATAAACCACTGGTCAGGACCTGCCCAGTATGCAATTGAGCTGCTTGGCTGCCCTGCATCCAGCGTGCTTTCTGAATGGGCATTCAGTGAAGGAGGAGGATTTTTTTACTGATAATAGAACGCATCTGTCCACAGACTTCGTGGACCATCAAACAGAATTAGTCCTGAATTACCAGCAGCTATGAAGCCCCTGATGCCAATGTCGCTGATTAAGTGTTTTTGGGACGTGAAATCTCTGCAGGACTTCTAAGCTGCCTAGTGTTGTAGGTGTTGATTTCATCTGGAAGAATGTTTTTGGTGTAGATTTCATGGGCACAATTAATACCCAAAGACCAATTTTTCCGCACCTGTTTGACAGGTGCATATCATTGCAATTTTTGACAGCAAAGCCAATTCTTGCTTTCATCAAGAGTACCGCTATAGGGTTACGGTGTGAAGGCGCCACCGACACCCAAAGACCAATTTTTCCGCACCTGTTTGACAGGTGCATATGATTGCAATTTTTTACAGCAAGGCCAATTCTTGCTTTAATTAAGAGTACCTCTTATAGGGTTATGGTGTGAAGGCACCACCAACACCCAAAGACCAATTTTTCTGCACCTGTTACTTCTATCCAAAGTCTGTGGACACCAGAATTTATCCAAAAAAATCTCTAATCTTGTTCCCAGTGCACTATTGTGGCTTCGTCATACAGCCTGGCTCCCCAAGCCGTTGCATACAAAATAAAGAAAGCTTGCAGGGAAAATGTAATTTTTTGGGCTTTATAAATGCAATTATTGCTGCAGCAGCTTCTATACAGAGTACAGATGTGCCACTTTACAGGTAGACTAAAGGGGACCCCCAGGCACTATATTGAAAGGAATTTTTCATTTTTTATGCTTTCACTTTAAGCATCAATCAATCACTGCTCTTCATTTAAAAATGAATTGTTTTACAAACTTTTTTTTTCATTGCTACATGTCCCCCCAGGGCAGTACCCAGACCCCCCTAACCATTGTATGCCCAATTACTGGCATATAAGCCTTCAAAATGGGCACTTTTGATTTTTACAGTTCGGGTCCCATAGACTTCAATGGGGTTCGTTATTCTGTTCTGAACTTTCATGATGTTTGAAAGTTCTGCTGCCAGTAAATAAGATGAAAGCCGCAGGAGCTGTTTCATACAGCCATACATGTGAGCCCCACTCACACCACCTAGCCTGCTCTCACCCGCCCAAGCCGCCCGGTCCTCCCGCGGAGCCGCCCGCTCCCGCATCCGCTCGGGGAGCCGCCCGCTTCCGCACCCGCTCGGGGAGCCGTCCGCTTCCGCACCCGCTCGGGGAGCCGCCTGCTCCCGCACCCGCTCGGGGAGCCGCCCCATCCCTCATCCGCCCGCTCTCTCACCCGCCCGCTCGGCCAGCAACAAATTTCTCGGGGGTGGCAATTGCCCCGTTGCCCCCCCCTGGATCCGCCCCTGCCTCAAGGTTGATTGGCCAAGGGCTAAAGTCCAGCCCACATCCATTTTCCAATAAATTGAAGAGCATGGATGGGGTTATTCCTAAGGAGCTGGTTCAGCTGGGGAATTATGGATGTTCTCACTTGCTCCAGTCACAGAATAAATCTTGGTAAAGTTTTATTTCTGTTTTTATCCCTTTTTTTTAATAGTGAATAGCCAATCGTGTACTGTATGTTTTTCTGCCTTTTTTTTTATATTCTTTGTAATTCTTTCTTTCTATATATTTTATGCACTGACCACTTTTGGAATATTACAATTTAAAATAATAAGTGACTTTTGTGTACTAAACTAGTTGATTGCCAGTCTGTATGCAATTGTACTGCGTGTTGGCAGATTGCATGCAGATTGTAACCTAGCAGATTTGCCACAGGGAGATATGTGTATGTGTGGTTTCCTAGCAGACCAGTCTACGAACAAACTTCTAGGCGGTGACAAGCTACCATTTGTGATGTGTCTGGCGTGTGGGTGTGTGCACAGTGGGAAGAGTGTTTTACACCAGGGTTCCAGCTCCTAGGATAGTTGGAGGAGTCCTAGTAGTGTGTGCTAATTACTAGACTGCTCCCCAACCCTTAGGCCTGGTTCAGACTGGTACGAGATAAGCTCTGACTTTGGGAGCACATGTCGCATAACGTGTACAAATCAATGGTCCCCTATGGGAGCCGTGTTCGCTGGTCCAACACAAGTCAGTCCGACTTTAGAAAAGTTTCCTGTACTACTTTGGTCCGTTTTAAGCCCATTCAATATCATTGAAGTTGGATCAAAGTAGGATCCTCGTCCTAACCATCTGACTTGTGACATCTGACATGGTGATTACAGCAGCAGGAAAAGGAAAATCGTTTCCTAATTATTCAAGACAGATGCAAGTAGGACCGATGTAGGACCATTGTCGCAGGGCAAAGTAGGATAACAGTTGTGTCATACCAGTGTGAACCCGGCCTTAGAGTGCCCCAGGTTGTAGGTATCTACTCGTATCTGCTTATGTGTGGTCAGCCAGCTGGATTGGAGTTGTCTACCTCTAGTGGTGACCAGAGGTAGTGCAGGCCGTGAAAGTGTGTCAAGGCCTGTCTTATTGCTCAGAGTAAGTTCCCCCTCATTCCACAAATAAGAAAAGGCTAGCAAAAATAATTATATTTTTCTCTGCAGAGCTAAATAAAAAGCATCCAAGCTCCTAGGACATTATCAGAAAGCTATGCTGAGTAGGGGAGGAGTTATGTGTGGCTTACAATTTTTGTTTGCCAGTTTTTAAACCTTCTGTAAGCAGCAGTAAATTCCTCAAGGGGCAAAAATGTATATATATATATATATATATATATATATATATATATATATATATATACTAGCCGGCCACCACTTTATTTGGTACACCTTACTAGTAACAGGTTGGTCTCCCTTTTGCCTTCAGAACTGCCTTAATTGTTCATGGCATAGATTTAACAAGGTGTTGGAAACATTCCTCAGAGGTTTTGGTCCATATTGACATGATACCATCACACAGTTGCTGCAGTTTTGTTGGCTGCACATCCATGATGCCAATCTCCTGTTCCACCACATTCCAAAGGTGCACTATTGGATTGAGATCTGGTGACTGCGGAGGCCATTGGAGTACAGTGAACTCATTGTCATGTTCAAGAAACCAGTTTGAGATGATTTGAGCTTTGTGACATGGTGCATTATCCTGCTGAAAGTAGCCGTCAGAAGATGGGTACACTGTAGTCATAAAGGGATGGACATGGTCAGTAACAATACTCAGGTAGGCTGTGGCATTTAAACGATGCTCAATTGGTCCTAAGGGGCCCAAAGTGTGCAAAGAAGATATCCCCATTACACCACCACCACCAGCCTGAACCTTTGATATAAGGCAGGATGGATCCATGCTTTCATGTTGTTTACCCCAAATTTTAACCCTACCATCAGAATGTCGCAGCTGAAATCAAGACTCATCAGACCAGGTAACATTTTTACAATCTTCTATTGTCCAATTTTGGTGGGCCTGTGTGAATTGTATCCTCAGACTCCTGTTCTTAGCTGACAGGAGTGGCACACGGTGTGGTCTTCTGCATTTATAGTCCATCTCCAAGTTTCCATGTGTTGCGCATTCAGAGAAGGTATTCTGCATACCTTGGTTGTAATAAGTGGTTACTTGAGGTACTGTTGCCCTTCTATCATCTCCTTCAATTAATTTTTATTGAAGTTTTTCAAGAAGAACAAGACACAAAAACAAAAAATAAACAGTATATTCCATACATTAGTAAATAGTAAGAAGAACATCTGATTGGATACCCATGTCAGAGTATAAGTAGCAAACATAAATGTACAATGGAATCAGTTTCAAGTGCTAATTGTAAGGTCACGGTGGTAGGAATTGTCTCACACCTCCGGACACCCCAGCAGGGAACAAACTGTCACGGTGGGGAGACAACACGACCAGCCTTTAGTTTCAATTTCTTTCTATTGAGATTTTCATTCAATAATTTTTTATTGAGAATTCAAAGAATCTATACCTATAAGAACAGATATAAAACACTAGAAATGCATGTAAGGGAGCATAACTGGATGAGCAAATGAAGATATAAGCCCTTAATTAAAAAATACACTGAGAAGGCTAGAGGAGGAGTTGCGTAACCTGCTATTACAGTTTTCTCTAAACACAAAGAACTATCTAACAGTTGTTTATACACTAAATTAGTACCAAAAGGGGTTATTTTCCAGCCACTTCTCCTAATCGGAGACTGAGCCTAGGATAGGGCTATTGATTTATCCACAACAAGGGCCTTTCTGCCATCTCAAACCAGTCTGCCCATTCTCCTCTGACCTCTGACATCAGCAGCCAATCCCCAGACGACGTCCTATCGTGACAAAACACATAGAGAGGAGCCTGTATTTCTGATGTCATCACGCTTTCCTCTTCGGAGGTGATGGTTTACAGCGGACAGCGAGCAGAGGAAGCCTTAGGAGACGCCGCCATTCGGATTCACTGTGACACTATGTGATACACCGCGCTTAGCAAGCTACATTTTGTAAGTGCAATAATTTTGAGCTTAATAAATTTTATACTCAAATACTACACTATGGGAGCTCTTTCTGTTTTTATGTCTTTTGAGTGGTATCGATCCAGCATCCACAGATATCCTTATAGGTTTTTGGGAGACTGAATTCCCTGGGCTTGGTGAGACCACTTCGTTGGTCTTTTCAGTTGGTAAGGAGAATACAAACTCACTTCGGGTGTTCAGCCTCTTTGGATGAGGGATCCTATTTCACGATCTTTTTTGTTGGAATACTCACTGGTCAACCTTTTTATCACTAGATTATTGGGACTTATTCAGCTTTTCACATTTTGGGACTTTGCTTTAGTTTTCCAATTTTAGATTGTTTTCACGCATGGTTTTGAGATTAATTATTCCATTACCCTTTCAATGCTTATTATGTATGCATTCGTTTATATGTATGTTTTATTACCTCATGTGTATTTTGTAGTGTTTCATCTACCTTTTTAGCACATTATTTGTGATTTAATGTTCACAGTGTTTCATTTATTAGTTCAATTATTTTATTTTAACTGTTGGAGTTGGAACTCCACCTTAGTTTTTATTTTCATACTGTTTTCACCATTTCAGAATGTTGATTTAATTCTTTTTCCTTTGTCTCATTTTTAAAATTGGGAATATCATTTGTATTAGCACTGCACCCTATTTTATTTTATGATTTTGGGTTTTGTATTGTAGACTTTTGGTGCTGGCAGCTCTTTTTACTTGATTTATTTCAAGTATATTACATCTATTTCTAGCGCAGCGTTTGGCCTTCTGGCCTTTTTTACTTTCTCTGACATCACCAAGACATTTTAGTCCACACAACTGTCGCTCACTGGATATTTTCTCTTTTTCCGACCATTCTCTGTAAACCCTAGAGCTGGTTGCACATGAAAATCATAGTAGATGAGCAGTTTTTGAAATACTCAGACCAGCCTGTCTGATGCCAACAACCATTCCACATTCAAAGTAACTTAAATCTCCTTTCTAATCCATTCTGTTGCCCGGTTTGAACGTTCACCACGTTTAGATGCCTAAATGCATTGAGTTGCTGCCATGTGATTGGCTGATTAGCAATTTGCGTTATCAAGCAATTGAATAGGTGTACCTATACAGTATATTGCAGCCAACATTTGGTAATGCTATTCAATGCAAAGGAAGTCTGCTGTAACTTGTAATAAAAGAATGTATGCATTAGAGGCATTAATGTAGAGTATTTATGTTTTCGGAAACCTCCCTATGCAATACAGTCTTTCTGTTGTAGGTATCTGAACTAGAATCTCTTCAGATCTGTATGATCCCAAAGACATTTTGTAAGCAGGAATAAAGAAAATGTGTTGGTCTCTGCATTCCTGTCTGAAATGTGGATCTCTCTGCAATTCAGACAAACCACACGTCTAAGAAAAAGCAAAACAATCATGTTTATTTTACAGGTCGAATGTGAATGTTAGTAAAATATTACTTGACTGAGGGATGTGCAGATTACTGAGGCTCTCGCTTCCTGTAAAATTAAACAACCAACACCCCATTCCTTCACCCCCCCCAAGATTGACCAGACGACACATATACATTTTTGGAGTCAAATGGCCATAGCAGCCTTTTTATTACAACAAATGAAATACAAATCACAACATAAACAATCATATAGCATATAATAAATTTTTTACATAACCATTAAATGAAAGAACCTCAGCTTAACCTACCTGGTCTAAAGTCTTTGAAGGGCAATTTTTTCTCGACCAACTGGTTGTATCTGTCACCCCATAACGCCCCCCCGCCGCATATTATACCAGCTCAGGGACAATTGCCAGTTACTTCCTACCAGATACAACTTAAAACCATTCTTACCATTGTATTATTAGTAAGGGAAGGGACACCCATACCTCCATATGGGCCCAACCCCCCTAATTCTCCATTATTTTATCCAGCACCACCTTTAAGGACCCCATAGACCTCCAAATGTGACAGCTTACATTCGTGTCGCCCTCCTAATTCGGAAGCCCGCTAGATGCCATCCTGCAACTCCAACTGCCATAGGTCAATGCCAATGGCATTCAGGTGAACACCGCCCCGTCTTAAAAAACGCCATGTCTCCTCCGTCAATTCCTGATGACAGATCGCAAAGCCCCCATTACGTACAAAAAACTTGGCTACTGCCTTGTTGACCTTGACACTGGCTCTGTTAATCCCTTCAACAGAGCGAGCCAAACGCCAAGCAGACCCGGCCACGATATCAGACCACATAAAGATGGTATCTGGGAAAAATGACTTAAGCCGCAAAAACTCAAATTTAATGTCCCTGATAAGTTCGCGTGAGCAACGTAGACCAAGGTCATTACCCCCGACGTGCAAAAGAACCACATCAGGGAGCCTGTCCAATCTAGCATACCTGTGCATTTCAGGCACAACCCTAGACCATAGAATTCCTGGAACGCCAAGCCATCGGACTATGACCTCTTCCCTGGAGAAACTCAACAGCCTTCCCCTCTCCCCTACCTCAGCCCTCCTGGCACCCCAATACACATACGAGTGACCCAGGATCCACACCAGGCATGCCTCTGAATCTGAAAGAAAAGAAGGGGCGGGGGGGAATATAGCACCCTCCAATAAACCCAAAGACTCCCCCAATAACAAACAACATAGATATGTTAAGAACACAGGAAAGACAGGAGAACAGAAGGAAACCCCCTGGACCTACAATAAATGGGGGCAGACATACGACCAAAATCAAACAGACTCCCATTGCCCAATACTTTGCACCACTTGATCATCCAAACCCCATCTGACCACTTCAGTAGCTGCCCCAATACGGAAGGACTGGGAAGAATAATTGTCCGCACACAACCCCGAAGCCAAAATACATTTTTTGAACACAGACTGAAACTGGAAATGGCACACAGCAGTCCCATCCTCATGTATGATGAAAACACCCGGACTATCAGGCCAAATTCTTGAAAAAACCCCAACGGCCATCACTGGGCAGACCGGAGAAGAGGGGACCGCCTTCAACTCGATCTGAGCGCCCCTACCCAATTTATCCGTCTTGTATTTACCAAGAAAAACCCCCATGGTATCTCCCCTTACCCACACATCCTGGACTCCCAAACCGCCCTCGCCCCTTTTATTCCGACTGACAAGCTCTCCCACCCGAAAGGCCCCAAAAAAGGCCAATACAAAGATGGCCCGGAATAAAGTCCTCTCATACTCGGACACACAACCTTCCCCAATTGGCCTACAACAGTACCCCGGACCGAAAAGGAAACAGGGCGTCTAGAGTCAGCTGCACAGCGACCTGCACGGTAGCCCCGCATCGCTTGCCGTACCATAAAAACTTTAGACGCATCCCGTTGCCCAGCCAACTTAAACATGAAAGCCAGCCCAGCTAACTTCCGTGACATAGAAGAGACAGAAACCCCCGTTCAAAATTCCTGCCGATAAAATAAAGTAACAAATGCACCCCATCCTCCTCATGAGAACACCCCACAACCTCACTTACCAGGTCCCTCCATTCCTGCCAAATCTTGCTGTACGCCATCCAAGTAGCCAATGAGACCGATTTACGGAACAAAAGCTGGGAAGTGGCAATGCGACGCTCCACAGCCGTTCAGGGCAGGGAATCCTGTGCAGCTCCACATCTGGCGCCAAACGACGGAATCTGTCCCACTGGAAACGAGACAATGCATCTGCCACGGAATTATCAATTCCCGCGACATGCACAGCAGACACAAAACAATGAATACGCAAACAGTTAAGTGGTGAAACAAACGGACAACAGTAGAAGCCGTATTGCTATTAATGGCCTGCACCACCCCCAAATTATCACAATTAAACGCGTCTATTACTAAATTCCTCCCCCCACAACTCCACTGACAGCACAATTGTAAATAACTCCAGGGCAGCCAAGTTGCACACCAAACCAACCTCCCGCCATGCCGCAGGGCAATCCCCGGCACTCCACTGACCCTGGCAAAACGCCCCATAACCAGCTGTACCTGCCGCATCAGTAAACAATTCCATATCAAAATTAGAAACTACCTGTCCCAACCAAAGAGATCGCCCATTGTAAGATGCCAAAAGGGAATCCCACACTTGCAAGACCTCTCGATAATCCTGCACCAATCTGACATAATGATGCGGTGCCCTGGCGGCGGCCGTGGCCGCCGCCAGTCGCCTGCAAAAAACACGTCCCATGGGCATAATGCGGCAGGCAAAATTTTACTTGCCCAAGAGAGATTGCAAGTCCCTAAGCTGAATTTTTTTGCTCTGCAAAGCCGTGGAGACCACCCTCTTCAGATCATCAAGTTTGTCTAAAGGCAAACAGCACTCCATAGCCATGGTATCGATGACAATACCCAAAAAATGCAACTCTGTGGCGGGGCCCTCGGTCTTGTCAGCGGTCAAAGGGACACCAAAAGACTCAAAAACATGTTGGACCGTAGCCAAAAGGGAAGCACAGATAGAACTCTCAGCCGGCCCTATACACAAAAAGCCATTCAAATAGTGAATGACTGACACTAGGCCCGAAACATCCCAAACCACCCATTCCAAAAAAGAACTAAACTGCTCAAACAGTACAGCTCAACGCCCCCTGACCATACCGGCACATACACGATACCGCTGTATCGAAAGAAGTATATAACACCGTACAAAGGTCCGGGTCAATGGAATCGTTAACGGACCCCCCCCCCTCGGATGAGACAAATGATGAATGAGCCAAAAACTTGTTTGGCTCTTTTTTGGGAACAACACCCAACAGAGAAACAACCAGATTGGGCACTGGCGGCGACTCAAAGGGGCCAGCCATGCAACCCAAAGAAACTTCCTTAAACAATTTGTCCGTAACAACCTCCGGATGTAATCTAGAAGACCACAAGTTCTCAGCCAAAAGAGGAACCACCTGCAAATGACTGTTTAATTTGAAACCCTCCGAAAAACCCAATTCTAACAACGAGGCCGCCTCCCGACTAGGATAACGCTTTAGGAAAGGCGCCATCCTTCTTACCTTCACCGGCGCATCCCTTTTTCCAGTGTTGATTCCTCCTCCTTGCTAAAAAAGAGAGACCCCCCCGCAACCGGAACATTCGTGACGGGAACGGCACTTAGCTCCCAACTTGCAAGTACCGGCATTGTATTGCCAACAGAACCCCATGCGACTGCCGGCTGGTTGTGAAGAGGAGGCTGCACCCCCGGCCCCACCCTGAAAGGGAGCAACCGAACTCCACGGAGATGACATCAGCTTCAACCAAAGACTGATGTCCTTATGGTCCCACCGCAGAGAAGGGTGGACCGCCTTACATTGGCGGAATTGTTCATCGCAACGCAGCCAAGCAACCCCACCGTAAACCCGCTGCACCTCGCCAATATTGTCTAGATAACAAAAGAGGAGGCGCAATTTTCAGGGGCCTTTTCACCAAAGACATTTGCCAAAATCGCAAACGCCTGCAACCAGTTTGAAAACGTGCGGGGAATCAGCCAATACCGCCGTTTTTCTTCATCCTGTTTCTTACTTTGATCCGGATTAACTTTGTCCAAGTTGAACTTCTCTAAGGGCAACAAAGAAAATATCTCCACAGACTCACCCTTGCAGATACGCTCCTTCACTTCCGGCTTCAAATGAGCGCCCAAAGGACCCTCCAAAACACACGTAAACTTTGCATTTGGCAGCATCCGCCAAATGCACCCATCCACCCCAGCAGTACCTTTTGCAGCCACAGCTGCCGCCGTCGGTTGCGGACCAAGCAAATCACCTGTTCCTGCGCCAGCACCACTCGTGCCAGCCCCTGCTGCACCCAAAACCAAGGGAGGCTTACCGGAGCATTCACCATCTGACCCCCGCCCCGTGCGGCGGAAGCGTGGGCCACACCCACAACTTCTGGCACTGGAGCCCTGGCCATTCCAGGCATCTGGCCAGCACCCGCCGAGCAGTCTCTCCCTTGCCGAGCCACCCTCCTAACAGGCGGAGAGCCCACAGAGGCGGCAAACGCTGTCCACATGGCAAGTAGAGGGGGGATGGGAGCAGGCCTCAGATGTAGCGCCCCCAGCCGGGTATTTCTGGGTATTCCTTCCAACACTCACGCTGGGCGAAGCAGGCTTCCGCTTGGCTGGTGGAGTCGAAGGGTCCTTGGCAGGGCTCCCATAATGGCTACGGACGCCAGATGTCGCCTCAGGGCTAAAACGCTCAGGAGGCCTGGACCTCCTAGCACATGGGCAACCATGTGAGGGGCCAGCAGATGAGTTAGAGGAGGCCTGGCAGGGCTCCTGTAGTAAGTCAGAAACAGTAGCCTGGAGCCAGCCAGCGCCTCTGGCCACAGCCTCAGCTCGGAGCTGGGACAACAGGGCATCTAGATCGCTCATGCTACACTTTGTCCTTTTTCCTTTCTTTCAACAGGAGAAACCTTCCTGATTCTGTGAAAAGCTCTGACTCAGCTCTGACTAGAAACCTACGCCCCTCTACCTCCACAGGACACCCCCCAACCCTCGGGACCCACCAATCTGGGTAAGTGGCTTGATACCTCCCCCTTTCACCAGCATTTTCTCCTTTCGCCTCACTGCCCACATCAGTCATGCTGGCCCACCTCCAAGTTGCACTTTTTGCTCCAGGCCATTACTTTATGTTAAGCATATCTTTTTACATAGTTACATAGTTAGTAAGGTTTTAGTTCATTACATTCAAGATAGTGTAACTGAAAAATTCTCAAGGAAAAAACAGCAAGCAACTTAATTTCCCAGTTATTACTGGGAAGGCAAAACAGCACAAGCATTTCTCAGACAGGTGATTTGAAGAATGTGTCATATACTTGCAGAATCTGGCTTTGCACAAAGTGGGCATAGTCGTCTCAAATACTCTGTGGTCTCTGAGACAGCATAAACAAGATATAAAACGCTCTTTAATCTGCTACCCAACTGACATTGTTTCCCTTTTTTGTAGAAGGACAAAAAGCAGAACTCATGAGTCACAGGTGCTACACATGCACATTTCATTCCATTTCTGAACTCTGGTGACCCAATCTAGTGAACTATTTTGCAAAGAAGCTAAAAAGGAAAGACCAGCTACAAAATAAAAATCCTGTATGGATTCGGGAAGAGGGGGCATAATCTACTCTCTGGATCTGCTCTCATCCAGACCTACAGTATCTCACAAAAGTGAGTACACCCCTAAGTAAAAATGTTCAAATTGGGCCTAATTAGCCATTTTCCCTCCCTGGTGTCATGTGACTCATTAGTGTTACAAGGTCTAAGGCAGTGGTTCTCAACTCCTGCCCTCAGGACCCACTAACAGGCCAGATTTTAAGTATTACCTTGGGGAGATGCAGACTAGAATACTGCAATCACTGAGCAGCAAATGTTATCACCTGTTATGTATTTCAGTTATCTTGCAAACCTGGCCTGTTAGTGGGTCCTGAGGACAGGAGTTGAGAACCACTGGTCTAAGGTGTGAATGGGGAGCGGGTGTGTTAAATTTGGTGTTATCGCTCGCATCTCTCTTACTGGTCACTGGAAGTTCAAAATGGCACCTCATGGAGCAGGAGAGAACAGTGGAGAGTACTGCCGGGCAAGTCTCCAGGAGTGATCCACCAGGTGTCGGTGAGTGACACACAGCCAGGAAAGCTGGGGAGCCATCCCGAAGCAGATTGGGAGGATGCAATCTGAGATGGATGTAGAGCCAGTGAGGACTGTGGTGTCATGATCAGTTGAGACAGGCAGCTGCAGCCAGGAGGGCTGGCAGGGCCTGAAGTGGACTGACTGGGATCAGTAGTCCACCTAGGACAGCTAGGACCAGAACTTCTCACTCTTTTTGCTACACTAAAGGGGCCCACGGTACCTGCCCGCAAAGAGCGGTTGCTAGGGCCTGACAGAAGCCAGTGTCAGGCCTAACCATGTGCTAGCTATGCCTGAAGAGTTGTGCTGAAAGAAGAGAAAGGAATAGTCTGCATCCAGTGTAGACTATATCTACAGTGCATTCGGTGGTGTATTGTTTCTAATACACTTCAGGCGGTGTATTAACCACTTCAGCCCCGGAAGATTTGGCTGCTCAATGACCAGGCCATTTCTTGCGATTGCGGCACTGTGTCGCTTTAACTGACAGTTGCGCGGTCATGCGACGCTGTACCTAAACAAAAATGACATCCTTTTTTTTCAACAAATAGAGCTTTCTTTTAGTGGTATTTGATCATCTCTGCAGCTTTTATTTTTTGCGCCATAAACAAAAAAAGAGTGACAATTTTGAAAAAAACACAATATTTTGTACTTTTTGCTATAATAAATATCCCCATTTTTTTTTTTTAAAAAGCTAATTTTTTCCTCAGTTTCAGCCAATATGTATTCTTCTACATATTTTTGGTAATAAAAATCTCAATAAGCGTATATTGATTGGTTTGCGCAAAAGTTATAGCGTCTACAAAATAGGGGAAAGATTTATGGCATTTTTATTTTTACTAGTAATGGCGTGATCAGCGATTTTTATCAGGACTGTGGCATTATGGCGGACAGATCGGACACTTTTGACACATTTTTGGGACCATTGACATTTATACAGCGATCAGTGCTATAAAAATGCACTGATTACTGTGTAAATGTCACTGGCAGGGAAGGGGTTAAAATTGTGTGTGTGTGTGTGTGTGTGTATATATATATATATATATATATATATATATATATATATATATATATATATATATATATATATATACAGTTTAGTATAGTATATATACTCTGCATTCAGTGTAGCGTATATATACAGTGCATTCAGCAGTGTACAGTATTATAATACACTTCATGCGGTGTGTATATATATATATATATATATATATATATATATTTATATATATAAATATATATATATATAAATATGAAGGACACTATGGTGGCCTGAATTTATGGGAGGAGTCCGGGGGGTATTTAAGCACCTGCTCATCGGTGGTCTTTGTCTGTTCCGGTGCGTGATACGTTACGTCACTAGGCCGACTCTTTCAATTCACTCGGTGTTCGTAAGCTGCATTTCCAAACTCCCAGAGGCTTTAGGTTCTCAGTTCGTGGTTTATTATTGTATATCGAGTCTTTCTCAAACTGTCGCAGGTAGGATTCGTATATCATTTCTTCATTTCACGCATCGTTGTTTGCCAGGTACCTCGTATCACCGAAACACCACTACGAAACTTACGAGTCATTCGTTAAGTCTCTGTATGCAGCCTTTTTAGCCTTGTGCAAAACCGCAAACTCGTGGCTCAGTTTGTGTGCACAAACACCGAGCCGTGTTTTAATCGGTTTCATTCGTACGTGTTGTTTCACACCACAGTCGGCCCATTTCACTTAAAAAAAACACTGTCTTTCGTTTCAGTTATTTTAGTTTGCATTACCCTACACCTTGGTCCATATCCAGTCACATAAGCGACTCACCGATTCATCCCGGCTAGTTTTGTCATGTCATCTGTTATGGATGATATGATTCATGGCTGGGACCAGCAGCAGAGGACTAGAAGCTACTCCTACCTCTTTTTCCTCCTACCTCTTGTGACAGCTGGATATGGGAGAGAGCCGGGTCATGTGGCAGCTGTATATGGGAGAGAGCCAGGTCATGTGACAGCTGGATATGGGAGAGAGCCAGGTCATGTGACAGCTGGATATGGGAGAGAGCCGGGTCATGTGACAACTGGATATGGGAGAGAGCCGGGTTGTGTGACAGCTGGATATGGGAGCGAGCGGAGTCGTGTGACAGCTAGATATGGGAGAGAGCCGGGTCGTGTGACAGCTAGATATGGGAGAGAGCCGGGTCGTGTGACAGCTAGATATGGGAGAGAGCCAGGTCATGTGACAGCTGTATATGGGAGAGAGCCGGGTCGTGTGACAGCTGGATATGGGAGAGAGCCGGGTCGTGTGACAGCTGGATATGGGAGAGAGCCGGGTCGTGTGACAGCTGGATATGGGAGAGAGCCGGGTCGTGTGACAGCTGGATATGGGAGAGAGCCGGGTCATGTGACAGCTGTATATTTGAGAGAGCCGGGTCATGTGACAGCTGAATATGGGAGAGACCCGGGTCATGTGACAGCTGTATATTTGAGAGAACCAGGTAATGTGACAGCTGTATATGGGAGAGAGCCAGGTCCTGTGACAGCTGTATATGGGAGAGACCCGGGTCATGTGACAGCTGTATATGGGAGAGACCCGGGTCATGTGACAGCTGTATTTGGGAGAGAGCCGGGTCATGTGACAGCTGGAGATAACGAGGAGCTTTTGTGCTAGAATTATTCTTCTCACTCTGATGCAGCCATATGCCACATGCGTGTGGTGCGACCGCGGTTTACATGCGTGAGAACTCTGGGCTTGTGTTTGCACAGGAGTGCGAGGGTTACAGCAATTTCGTTTTTTTTTTAATCAATATAATTTTATTGTTTAAATGATTGCTATCACAAGGGGTGGAGTTCCCCAGGGTTCTGTGCTGGGACCAATCCTATTTAATTTGTTCATAAACGACCTGGAGGATGGGATAAACAGTTCAATCTCTGTATTTGCAGACAACACTAAGCTAAGCAGGGCAATAACTTCTCCGCAGGATGTGGAAACCTTGCAAAAAGATCTGAACAAATTAATGGGGTGGGCAACTATATGGCAAATGAGGTTCAGTGTAGAAAAATGTAAAATAATGCATTTGGGTGGCAAAAATATGAATGCAATCTATACACCGGGGGGAGAACCTCTGGGGGAATCTAGGATGGAAAAGGACCTGGGGGTCCTAGTAGATGATAGGCTCAGCAATGGCATGCAATGCCAAGCTGCTGCTAACAAAGCAAACAGAATATTGGCATGCATTAAAAAGGAGATCAACTCAAGAGATAAAACGATAATTCTCCCACTCTACAAGACTCTGGTCCGGCCGCACCTGGAGTATGCTGTCCAGTTCTGGGCACAAGTCCTCAGGAAGGATGTACTGCAAATAGAGCGAGTACAAAGAAGGGCAACAAAGCTAATAAAGGGTCTGGAGGATCTTAGTTATGAGGAAAGGTTGCAAACACTGAACTTATTCTCTCTGGAGAAGAGACGCTTGAGAGGGGATATAATTTCAATATACAAATACCGGACTGGTGATCCCACAATAGGGATAAAACTTTTTTGCAGAAGAGAGTTTAACAAGACTTGCGGCCACTCATTAAAATTAGAAGAAAAGAGGTTTAACCTTAAACTACGTAGAGGGTTCTTTACTGTAAGAGCGGCAAGGATGTGGAATTCCCTTCCACAGGTGGTGGTCTCAGCGGGGAGCATTGATAGCTTCAAGAAACTATTAGATAAGCACCTGAATGACCGCAACATACAGGGATATATAATGTAATACTGACACATAATCACACACATAGGTTGGACTTGATGGACTTGTGTCTTTTTTCAACCTCACCTACTATGTAACTATGTAAGGGGTTAATAAACCACAGGTGAAAGGGAACTCTTTATGGAGACATTAGACCTCAATGTCTTCCCTGTCCTTCACCCCATCTAACCAATCACAAATCAGCTTGGTTAGATGTGTCTCCTGGCTGTACTGACCAGGAAATTGTGGATCTGAACCCGGTAGTGACATCACTTCCGGGTTCATTGTTTGCATGTGAGGTGGAGGCGTGGATTTGCCTCGGTCTCACAGCGCTCTCCCTCCCCTAACCGGCGGTTGTGTTCCCGGGCTCCACTAAGAGCGAGAGAACCCGGGAACTACAGGAGGAGGGGGGGAAGGGGCACCGCGCTGCCGGTTCTGTGGAATGATCGGCAGATATGGAGCCAACCCATCACTTTAACTTTGAAATCGGTCGCCGACTAAAAAAAAACCTGCTACTTGCAGCCATCAGCTTGGGATTAAAGGAGGACTCTTTGGACTTGTTATACAGAAGTGACAATCTACATCTCTCCTGCAAAGAATTATCCTTCCTCTGCAGACTTCTTAAAGGAGAACTTCACCTTTTCATAGTGTTCCATCCATATTCAGGACGTAAGATGTTACAGATTCAGTGGCCCCTGTACCCCTCCCATCCCCTGTTGTGACAGTGGCCCCGGCACCCCTCCCATCCCCTGTTGTGACAGTGGTCCCCGCACCCCTCCCATCCCCTGTTGTGACAGTGGCCCCCGCACCCCTCCCATCCCCTGTTGTGACAGTGGCCCCCTCATCCCTCCCATCCCTTGTTGTGACAGCAAGTGGGGAATCTTCACCCACTGTCACAATTTTTTTTAAAAAGACACACCCGAGAGGGGCTCCGCCCACCTGGCAGCATCATTCATTCAGAAATCTGTGAATGAATGAACTACAAGTACCAGCAGCCTTTACGGTTATCAGCTTGTAGTTCTCAATGAGTTACCAGGGGACTGTTGAACCCTCTAGGTAGGTGATTGATGCTTCCTGTCATTGTGTACAAGGTATGAGAAAACAGCTTACACTGACAGTCTGCATTGAACCCACAATCTGCTCATCGCGGTTGCAATGCTTTGCAGGCTCCTAGTACAAATGAGGCATGAGGGAGGGTCATAACTGTCAGTTTATCTTTAGCCAACTGTGTCCCATTGCGAAGATCCCCCTTCACTTCCTGTCCCATAACCAAACAAGTGAGAGAAAATCCCTACAAATTAAGGGAAGCCCCTGGGGGCCCCGAGGTTTACCACAACTAGTGTCCCCATTGGAAGATTTCCCCTCTATTACCTTTCTGGTGACAACCCCACATTTGGGATTTTCTTTTACTTTCACTTGCTATGATAATGATAAACAGGACAAATAGAGAGGGTGACTCTCTCTATCCTGGGGACACAAACTGCAATAAAAACTGACAAGGTTCTAATCCTTCCCCCCTCTACCTCAAAAAAAAAAAAAAAAAAGAAGGAATGTGATTCTGCACTTCTGGCTCTCCAGCATGCACGATATCCGCCGGGACCCGCCAATCGTTTCTATCAGAGGTGGAACAGAGATCTATATAAACAAGACAGATCGTCCTTCTGCTAGTAGAGAAGACAAAGATCCCGTGTTTCTACTAAGCAGGAGCACAGATCTCTGTCTTCCCAGACCCCTAGACACACATTTAACCGATTGATCACCCCTAATATTAACCTCTTCTCAGCCAATCAAATAAATCTGTAAGTGATTTCGTGCAAAACACAAAAATAAAGAGAAATAAACATTAATTCCTGTGCGTGACCTGTGTTATAGCAAGTACTACGTCACCAGTGAGGGTTAAAAGTATACATAATCAAAAAAGTATAATAAAATACTCCAAAAATATTGCTGTGAAAATACGTGACTGTCAGGGGCATATCAGTGGCCGCCGGGCGAATATGCGTGCACATAGGTGCACAAGAAGCTCTTCCAGGGCAATTCTGCTCAATTCCCCACCAGGGGGCGCCGGAGCGCTCCCGCGTGTGCCCGTACGCGCGTTCGCGCGTTCGCGCATGCGCGCGCGCGCCCGTTCGCGCTAGCGCTGTTTGGCGCCAAGGCGCCTTTAAAAGGATGACAGGTGCTTCTGTCAGATGCTGTTTGTCTGCAGCTCTGTACCTGCGTTCCTGTTTCCCGTTTGATTTGTATTTACCTGTGACCCGGCTACGTCTGACTACTCTCCAGTCTCCAACCCGACCCGGCTTGCCTGACCTTGCTTATCTGATCATCTGTTGCCGAATCTCTGCCTGCCTGACTACTCCTGGATCACCCCTTTGCTATACCTGCCTGATCTCCTGCTGAAACGGACTGTCTGACTTGCTTCTGCCTGTGTCCTGGGACGCTGCTTCCAGCCTGCCTGTCAAGCACCCTGCCGCTGCCTTCTCAGCTACCTGCCTGTCTACCGGCCTGCATCCGCATACCTGCATCCGCAGCTCCTGCATCCGCATACCTGCATCCGCAGCTCCTGCATCCGCATACCTGCATCCGCAGCTCAGCCATTCCTGAGGGGCATTCTTCCAGATCATCATCTGCTTCTGCTGGAACCGCATCAGGCCCTCCTACCCACTGTGCTCCGGAGACCACTGTCCCCACTCCAGTGGCTCCTGAACCAGCGCTTAAGAGAGGTCTCCTTCTACCAGTCAGGCTCAACTACCAGGTACCTTACAGTACAAACAGCCATGACTGAGCCTGCAGGAGAGACCTCTCCCATCCAGGAGATCTGCACGCACTTAGCAGCACTTACCCAGGCGGTACAAACCCTACAGGACAGTTACAATAGACTGGAGGGCCAAGTACTAAACCTCAGTGGGCCCAGTAATATGGCCCCTGCTGCAGCCGCTCCAGTACAGGCTGCTGCACCGCCCTCTGTGGTAATGCTTCCACCTGAACCAAGAGTGCCTACCCCCGAAAAGTTTTCTGGTGATCGAACAAAATTTGTGGCCTTCCGCAGCACCTGCCAACTCTATTTTGCCCTACAGCCACGGACTTTTTCCTTGGAGGCCACCAAGGTGGGATTTGTTATATCCCTCCTTCAGGGGGAACCCTTGACCTGGGCTCACCGCCTGCTTGAAACCAACGCTGCACAGGTCCAGTCCCTGTCCGCCTTCTTTGAAGCCATGGCCCAGCTCTATGAAGATCCTCAACGGACTGCCACCGCTGAGGCAGCTTTGTTCGCGCTCCAGCAAGGCCGTAGGCCGGCCGAGGACTATGTAACAGACTTTCGACGCTGGAGCGCGGACACTCAATGGAACAACGCAGCCCTGCGTCATCAGTTCCGCATGGGGCTGTCTGAGGGTCTGAAGGATGAGCTTGCTCGGGTGGGGATGCCTGATACCCTTGAGGAACTCATCACCATTACCATCCAGATTGACCGACGCCTTCGTGAGCGCAGGTCTGAACGCTCTTCCCAACCTACACGCCCTATGTGGATGACTCCAAGAGTTCCGGTTCCTGCCTCCCGATACCTACCTTCTGCTTACCCGAGTCCAGTCACCCAAACAACCGAGGCTCCTGAACCGATGCAGCTAGGACTTATGCGGGCTACCCTGACCCCGGAGGAACGGGCACGCAGACGCCAGTTAAACCTCTGTCTCTACTGTGGTGGGACGGGCCACTATGTGAACAACTGTCCAGTAAAGACTCGTAAATGCTTTTCTTCTACTCCAACCTGTTTATCTGCTTTAACCGCCAATACAACTCAACTTGTCCTTCCCCTCTCATTGCAGCTCCAGGGAAGAACAATCCAGGTCAACGCCATTGTTGACTCCGGAGCATGTAGTTGCCTTGTGGACTCTGCTTTTGCCACCCAACAGAATCTGCCTTTAAAAAACAAGACACATAGACTCTCAGTTTTCTTGGCCGATGGTTCCCATATAAAATCTGGACAAGTCTCTCAGGAAACCTTCCCGCTGCCTGCCACCTGCTCATCCCAGCATCAAGAGATCCTAACCCTGGATGTTATTTCATCCCCATTATTTCCAATCATCTTGGGCATGCCCTGGCTTCAGGCCCACAACCCTCTGGTTGACTGGGTCACGGGCGAGATCAAGTTCCAGTCACCCTACTGCCAAAAACATTGTCTACCAGAAGCCTCTAATCCTGCCATTACCTTACTTTGTATGGACATTGATCCAGACCTACCCCAAGATGTACCAGAGGTCTATCGGGAATTTGCGGATGTGTTCAGCAAGAAGGGGGCAGACACCTTGCCTCCCCATCGTCCCTATGACTGCCCAATTGAGCTGCTTCCTGGGGCTGAAATTCCTTTCGGGCGCATTTTTCCACTGTCTGAAAAAGAGCAAGAGGCACTCAAGATTTATTTAAACGAAAACCTTGAAAAGGGCTTTATCCGACCTTCCACTTCACCAGCTGGTGCCGGAATTTTTTTTGTTTCTAAGAAAGATCAGTCTCTTCGCCCCTGTGTGGACTATCGGGAGTTAAACAACATTACAGTCAAGAACCGTTACCCACTGCCACTGATACCTGAACTGTTCCAGAAGCTGAGATCTGCTACTATCTTTACCAAACTGGATCTGAGAGGGGCCTACAATTTGGTCCGCATTCGGGCCGGGGACGAGTGGAAAACGGCTTTCAGAACCCGTTTTGGACATTACGAATACCTCGTCATGCCCTTTGGTCTATGCAATGCCCCCGCCACGTTCCAGCATCTGGTCAATGACGTGTTTAGAGATTTCCTGGACATCTTTTTAATTGTCTATCTGGATGACATTTTAATCTTCTCCAGTTCACTTGAGCAGCACAGGGAACATGTCCGTAAAGTCTTGATCCGACTCCGTTTGCACAGACTGTATGCTAAGGCGGAGAAGTGCGAATTCGAACAGCAGGAGATTCAGTTTTTGGGATTGGTAATCTCTCCAACCGGCATCAAAATGGACCCCCAG
This sequence comes from Lithobates clamitans, assembly GCA_037952925.1. Taxonomy (NCBI): domain Eukaryota; kingdom Metazoa; phylum Chordata; class Amphibia; order Anura; family Ranidae; genus Lithobates; species Lithobates clamitans. The sequence continues at coordinate 5,019,004 of JBBGZY010000105.1, read as the reverse complement.
AAGGTATCTGCTGTGTTAGAGTGGCCTGCTCCCATGGACAAAAAAGGTGTACAACGTTTCATTGGGTTCGCAAACTTCTATAGGAAGTTCATTAGGGGGTTTTCTGCTATTATATCCCCCATCACGCAGCTGACCAAACAGAATTCCCGTTTCCATTGGAACTCAGAAGCCCAGAGAGCCTTTGAGGAATTAAAGAAACGTTTTACATCAGCTCCGATCCTCAGCCATCCGGATCCATCCTTACCTTTTATCCTGGAGGTCGATGCATCCGAAGTAGCCGTGGGTGCTGTTATTTCCCAACGACAAGGCAACAAGGACTTGATGCACCCCGTAGGGTTCTTTTCCAGGAAACTTTCACCTGCAGAGCGGAACTATGATGTGGGGGATCGAGAGCTACTCGCTATCAAGACAGCTTTGGAGGAATGGAGGTACTTGCTAGAAGGTGCAGTTCACCCAGTGCTGATTTACACAGACCACAAGAATCTCGAGTACTTAAGGTCCGCCAAGAGGTTAAAACCCAGACAGGCCCGTTGGGCTCTATTTTTCACTCGATTCTGTTTCCATATTACCTATCGGCCCGGATCCAAGAATGTAAAACCGGACGCGCTGTCGCGCATGTTCGATAACCCTAAGGACTCTTTGGTACCTGACACTATCTTGCCGGCAAATAGCTTTCTCCTTCTTCAGACAGATCTTCTGTCCATGATCAGAGAAGCATCTCCAGAACCGTCAAGCCTTCAGGGATCCTCTTTAACACCTCGTGATGGACTTTTGTGGAGAGGAAGTCAAATTTTTGTACCAGAGAGTGCCCGAGTCAAGGTGCTGACACTTCTGCATGACCACCCACTTGCAGGACATTTTGGGGTACGTAAGACCCTTGAGCTGGTGCAGCGCACCTTTTGGTGGCCTAACCTAAAAGAGTTCTGCAAAACATACGTCAACTCATGTTCTGTCTGCATCCAGAATAAAACTCCTAGGAACAGAGCTTGGGGTTTACTGAGACCATTACCTATACCAGATAGGCCCTGGAGGATGATAGCGATGGACTTTATAGTAGAACTGCCTTGCTCAGAAGGATGCTCGGCGATCCTTGTGGTGGTCGACCGACTATCCAAAATGGCCCACTTCGTGGCCCTAAAGGGAACACCTTCTGCTGTGGAGACGGCCCGTGTATTCATCAAGGAGATTGTCAGGTTACATGGAATTCCTGCAAATATAGTGTCCGACAGAGGGGTGCAATTCACATCACGTTTTTGGAGAGCACTTTGTGAGATCCTGAAAATTGAACTGGCCCTGTCCTCAGCATACCATCCCCAAACAAATGGGCAGACTGAAAGGACAAATCAGACTCTAGAGCAGTACATAAGGTGTTTTACATCTTTTGTACAAGATGATTGGGTATCTCTGCTGCCCCTAGCGGAATTCGCTTACAACAATGCCAGCCACTCTGCTACCGGTCAATCCCCTTTCTTTTCCAACTATGGTTTTCATGCATCTTTTTTACCAGATTTTCTTTCAGAATCTCCAGTTCCAGCGGTCCAGGATACAGTGCAGTTCCTTAGTCATAATAACCAGATCTTACGGGAAGCAATATCCAAGGCACAAGCGGACAACAAGAGGTTCTTTGATCAGAAAAGGAGAGGAGACCTAAACCTTCAGCTTGGTGACAAGGTATGGCTGTCTACTGATAATATTAGATTAACCTGTCCCACTAAAAAACTTGCTCCTAAGTTCATTGGGCCCTTCCCTGTGAAAAGAAAAATTAATGAGGTGTCCTATGAACTGTGTCTACCTGATTCACTCAAGATTCACCCTGTGTTTCACGTGTCACTCTTGAAACCTGCTGTAGATGACCCTTTTCCTGACAGGGGCACCAGGGTCCCTGAACCGGTTCTGGTGAACGGCAATGAGGAATATGAAGTGGAGGCCATCCTTGATTGCAGGAAGAGAGCTGGGCAAGTACAGTTTTTGATTAAATGGAAGGGGTATGGGCCTGAAAATAATTCATGGGAACCTGATTGTAATATCCATGCCAGACGTTTAATCCATGCTTACTTCTCTGCTCATCCTGAAAAGAAGGGTATTCTGGGCATCCGGAGGCTGCCCGTTGGGAGGGGGCAATGTCAGGGGCATATCAGTGGCCGCCGGGCGAATATGCGTGCACATAGGTGCACAAGAAGCTCTTCCAGGGCAATTCTGCTCAATTCCCCACCAGGGGGCGCCGGAGCGCTCCCGCGTGTGCCCGTACGCGCGTTCGCGCGTTCGCGCATGCGCGCGCGCGCCCGTGCGCGCGCCCGTTCGCGCTAGCGCTGTTTGGCGCCAAGGCGCCTTTAAAAGGATGACAGGTGCTTCTGTCAGATGCTGTTTGTCTGCAGCTCTGTACCTGCGTTCCTGTTTCCCGTTTGATTTGTATTTACCTGTGACCCGGCTACGTCTGACTACTCTCCAGTCTCCAACCCGACCCGGCTTGCCTGACCTTGCTTATCTGATCATCTGTTGCCGAATCTCTGCCTGCCTGACTACTCCTGGATCACCCCTTTGCTATACCTGCCTGATCTCCTGCTGAAACGGACTGTCTGACTTGCTTCTGCCTGTGTCCTGGGACGCTGCTTCCAGCCTGCCTGTCAAGCACCCTGCCGCTGCCTTCTCAGCTACCTGCCTGTCTACCGGCCTGCATCCGCATACCTGCATCCGCAGCTCCTGCATCCGCATACCTGCATCCGCAGCTCCTGCATCCGCATACCTGCATCCGCAGCTCAGCCATTCCTGAGGGGCATTCTTCCAGATCATCATCTGCTTCTGCTGGAACCGCATCAGGCCCTCCTACCCACTGTGCTCCGGAGACCACTGTCCCCACTCCAGTGGCTCCTGAACCAGCGCTTAAGAGAGGTCTCCTTCTACCAGTCAGGCTCAACTACCAGGTACCTTACAGTGACATATAAAAATCTCAAAATGCAGATGCTAATAACTGCAAAAAAGTTCAATATCGGAAATTAATCTTCAGTGCATAAGACCTCCATGGTGATATTGTTCAAAAAAGTTCTTAGATGTTTGGATTAACGAAAATAGATAACCGTGCAAGATCTGCATGTACCCATGCTCACATTGCCCTTACCTTCAGGGGCTTAAGTCAAAGCCTTGTAGAAAGTGCTGGGTGATGGTGGAAAAGGATATTCCTAATGTTGCTGGGTGATGGTGGCTGACTTTGGATAGATGGATGTCCGTGATAGATCCTCAATGAATTAGACTCCGGATGCTGGAACTCGTGCCAAGAAGACAGAAGGGAAAACAAAAGGGCCTCCAATGGTGTAGTATAAAAAATTGGTTTTATTTAAATAAAAAACGCACTCTGCATACAGTGTATATAATGGCACAGTGTCAGCTAAGGGGGTCAAAAAGTGTTGGCTGTGTATCAATTGGCTGTAGTTCCTACACGTTACGTCACGTGACCTTGTGACTTCCTCAGGGAAGTTTTTTTTTTTTTGGATGTTTGATAGCAGAAAGTAAGAAATATTGTTTTTCTTTTCAAATATTATCGTCTATTTTTAAAGCACGAAAACTAAAAACTGCAGAGGTGATCAAATCCCACCAAAAGAAAGTTTTATTTGTGGGAAAAAAATTACATCAAATTTATTTGTGTATAGCGTCGCACACGCACGCAATTGTCAGTTAAAGTAACGCAGTGCCGTATCGCAAAAAATGGCCCCGTCATGAAGGGGGGTAAAACCTTCCAGAGCTGAAGAGGTTAAACCCTAATGGTGGCTATAATCACTTTGATAAATGATCAATTTATTTTCTGATTGATTTGCTTCACTAGGAATAATCGATCTATAGATGACAACCCATTCAATCAATATGCCACATTTGGGGAAGTGGATTTCAATGGAAAGGATAAAATTATAATGGATAATAAATGTGTTTCTGTTTCCATGGTGTAATCCCAGAATCTGATTGGTCACAATAGTAGAGTGGGAGTGGTTTAGATCTTTATCACTGCCTGGGGTCCCCATAGTAGAGCTTTAGCACTCACTTCCTCCGGGGTCAGAAAGGCAGGAAGTGAGCAGAATCTCTCCCATAGCAATAAATAAGGGATAAAGGAGTAACTACTGTACACACAGCGGCCATCTTGGAGTGCAGAGTCTTTTTCCAGGGATTAATGTTTTCGGGGACCACTAGAATTCCCCCAAATGGTTACAAGGGAACCCATACTGAGAGAAATATGTAGGCTGCCATTGCTGATTGCCTTCTGAAAATGCTATGCTGGCTGGCTCTGGCTTCCATGCTTTCTGCATCACTGCATGTTCATTTAGAACTTCTTCCCAATCAGTGATGGAGAGCAGTGATTTTAATAATGCTTAAAGTGAAACAATAAAAATGAAATATTCCTTTAAATATCATGCCTGTGGGGGTGTCTATAGTATGCCTGTAAAGTGGCGCAGTTTTCCCGTATTTAGAACAGTACCACAGCAAAATGACATTTCTAAAGGAAAAAGTCATTTAAAACTGCTTGCGGCTGTTTATTGTCGGGTCCCGGTAATATAGATGAAAATCATTGAGGAAAACGGCATGGGTCCCCCCTCCCCCCCAGCCCATTACCAGGCCCTGTGGGTCTGGTATGGATGTTGGGTGTTGGTGGTACCAGAACACTGTAAGCCCTCAGTCAGGGCCGTCTTTAATATTGATTGGACCCTGGGCAAAAATTTTCTTGCCCCCCCCCCCCATGCAATTTTGCCTTCCACCTGCTCTGAGACATACAATAAATAGCAACTGGACTCAAAATCAGTTTACTGGATCAGATCAGCGATTGCGATTGGTTGCCAGAGGTTACAGTATATCATTACTGCTTACTGACTGGTTGCTAGAGGTTACAGCACACATTATGGCTCACTGATTAGTTGCTAGAGGTTACAGCACATGATTTCTGCTTGCTGATTGGTTGCTAGAGATTACTGTACAGTAATACTGCTCACTGATTGGTTGCTAGAGGTTACAGCACATCATCTCCTCACTGCCTGCACACCATGGACTGGGGTGGTGAGCGGACCCATCAATAGACAGAAAACTCCTAGGGATCCTAGAACTCCGGTGATCAGTGACAGTGCTGGGGGGAGGGGAGGGTGTGATCAATGGCAATGCTGATTTTTTTTTACTGACTACCAATATCAAGAGGAGTTTCAACACTGGCCACCAATAAAATAGGGGTTTACACTGACCACTAATGTAATAGGGGTTTACACTGACCACTAATGTAAGGGGAACATTCACATCGGCCACTAGTGTGAATGAAAGGATTCTACACCAATCCCCAACGTAATGAGAAGATTTACACTGACCACCAATGTAACTGAGACATTTAGTCTGCGTCACATGTGTGTGTGTTGGGAACACATGCAAAATCGCTTTTCTGATACCACAGAAATGTGCTGCCCTTTAGCAGATACACAGCAGTGCCTCTGCACCCCCAAACTTCCCCCATCCTCTCCACTCCAACGCTCCTCCTTTTAGCTCTACCTGCCTCCTCTGCTCATCTTTGCACCCACCTTCCTTACCTCTATACATCCCCTCCTTGCTCACCTGTGCACCCCAAACTGTAATTCCTTCTCTGCCTACCTCTACACACCCCACACTACCCTACTAAGCCCTCACAGTTACTCTTGGTGGGTGCAGGAACAGGCCCTGCTGTCAAATATTAGATCAAAAATTGTAATTACACCCCAATTTAAGAGGGAAGTTTCAGGAATTTTTTTTTTTTTTTTTAAATAAACCACTTTGAAGCAAAATAATGGTCAGTGAACATTAATGCAGCCTGATTAGTGCCCATCTGCAGCCTCAATGCAGCCTGATCTGTGCCCATCTGCAGCTTTAGTGCAGCCTGATCTGTGCCCATCTGCAGCCTGATCTGCGCCTATCTCCCCAATCAATGCAGCTGCCTGATTAAGCCTCACCATCTCTCAATGCAGGAAATCACTGAGTCGTCATCTACTGTTTACACGGCTCTTAATCGGCAGTCACATACACAGTCCCGAGTCCGCCATCGGCATTGAAACAGCTCCTGTGATGGACAGAACCCCTGTGTGAATGAGGCCTAAGGGTGAATGGAATATTTAGCTCCATTGTGTTGCTTATTTGGGGACCACTGTACCCCTCTTTATTGTTATTTGGGCATGTTTTGTTATAGGAGTGTTATATATTGTAGCTTAGGATAAGTTCATACATGTTGTGGAGGTGTACGTTATTCTTTGGGTGTGTTTTGGAGTGTTATATATATTATATATAATATATATATTGTAGCTTAGGATAAGTTTGGATTTCTTCTGCAGGCGCTTTGAGTGGACATAACTGATGTACCCCGCTCAGCGGGGGGCGGGCCTTAGAGAACAGATGCCATATATGGGCAGCACAGAGGCTTAGGGGTTAGCCTTGCAGTACTGGTGTCCTTGGTTCAAATCCTGACCAGGACACTATCTGGATGGAGTTTGCATGTCCTCCCTGTGCTTGCGTGGGTTTCCTCTGGGTACTCTGCTTTCCTCCCACACTACAAAGACACCTTGTGTTGTTGGTGCATTGGTGAACATAGCTGCCTTCACAGCAGCTGACCTCGGTTCGATTCCCAGCCAACGCCAACTCCAAATACTTGGTGTTCCTAGAGCAATGGAGGTTGGTGCTCAAAATTTTTGGGGGGGCGCAAACAAACTGAAAAATTTGTGCCCGTAATAGACAGCCTCACTGTGCACGTAATATGCAGCCTCACTGTGCCCGTAATATACAGCCTCACTGTGCACGTAATATGCAGCCTCACTGTGCATGTAATATGCAGCCTCACTGTGCCCGTAATATGCAGCCTCACTGTGCCAATCATATGTGGCTTCACTGTGCCCATAATATACAGCCTCACTGTGCCCGTAATATGCAGCCTCACTGTACCAATCATATGTGGCTTCATTGTGCCCATAATATACATCCTCACTGTGCCCGTAATATGCAGCCTCACTGTGCTAATCATATGTGGCTTCACTGTGCGCATAATATACAGCCTCACTGTGCCCGTAATATCCAACCTCACTGTGCCAATCATATGCGGCCTCACTGTGCCCATAATATACAGCCTCACTGTGCCCATATTATGCAGCTTCACCATGCCAATTATATGCAGCCTCACTGTGCCAATCATATGCAGCCTCACTGTGATCATAATATGCATCCTCACTGTGCACGTAATATGCAGCCTCACATGCAATGCACACAGTTGCGAGGTGGTTGCAGTGCAGCCCCGTTCACCTGGAGGTATACTTCCAGCCATGTCCACATCATTTATACACCCCCAGCTGCTGCCTTTGCAGCTAAAGGGGGAGCAGATGGGGGTGGTAAAAACAGCATAACTGCATGTTTTTACTGCCTCCAACCTCACATGTGAACAAGCCTTTGGTTCACATCTGTGTGGCTGCGTGTAGCACGTAGCATGTGTAGGGCAGCCCATGCATTTCAATAGGTTGCCCTATCTGCAGAAACGCAGGGAAAGAAGCTCCTGACCCATTTTTTAAAATTGCGCTGCACCAAGAACACCCCGCATTTGCCAATGTGTGGGGTACCATTAAGAATTAATGGCAACCTTAACCACTTCTGCCCCAGAAGGTCTCACCCGCTTAATGACCAGGCCATTTTTTGCGATACGGCACTACGCTGCTTTAACTGACAATTGCGCGGTCGTGCGACGCTGTATCCAAATAAAATAAATGTCCTTTTTTCCCACAAATAGAGGATTCTTTTGGTGGTATTTGATCACCTCTGCGGTTTTTCTTTTTTGCACTATAAACAAAAAAGTCCAACAATTTTGAAAAAAAAAACAATATTTTTTACTTTCTGCTATAAAACACATCCAACAAAAAATGTTAAAGAAAACAATTTTGGGTACTAATGGATATACTGTATGAGATGTATAACAATCTAGTAAAATCACTCCGTTCCATCACTAACTGTTTATATTGACAGGCTTAACCGCCCAATGTTTGAATGACCGTGTGCCAAATTGAATTGTGACACTACGATCTCTTTCTATCCTTGTACCCAATGCTATAATGCTGTATTTGTTATCTTTCTTTTTTGTGGAAAAAATAATAAAAATTGTCAATTAAAAAAAAAAAAAAAAGAAAACAATTTCTTCACCAGTTTAGGCCAATATGTATTCTGCTACATATTTTTGGTAAAAAATCCCAATAAGCGTATATTGATTGTTTGCGCCAAAGTTATCGCATCTACAAACTATGGGATAGATTTATGGCATTTTTATTTTTTACTAGTAATAGCGGCGATCAGCAATTTTTAACAGGGCTGCGACATTGCGGCGGACAAATCTGACACTAAGTGACACTTTTTGGGGACCAGTGACACTAATACAGTGATCAGTGCTAAAAAACATGCACTGTCACTGTATAAATGACACTGGCAGGGAAAGGGTTAACACCAGGGGCGGTCAAAGTGACCCTAGGGAGTGATTTCTAACTGTGTGGGGGATGGACTGACTGGAGGAAGACACACATCTGTGTTCCTGATTAGCAGGAACACAAGATCTCTCTCTTCCTCTCTGACAGAACGACGGTTCTGCCTCTCCAGCGAACGAACGGCGGGTCTCAGCAGCCATCGCGGCTGGCGGACCCGCTAATTGTGTCCAATCACAGCGGGAGTGGGTCGCCGGCGGCGTGCGTGCCCCAGACCCCGAGGCGGAAGCAACGTACAGGTACTTTATTTCGTGCAGCCGGGCTGCCCTGCCGCAGTAAATGTGCGGTGGGGGGACGGTCCGGAAGCAGTTAAAGAGCAGGGCATTTGTTTGTGTGCCAGGAAGAAGCGCAATTTTGCGTGCATTCCGCGACATGCAGTAACGTGAACCAAGCCTTGGACTGGGGTGCCTTGAGGCTGAAAATACTTTTCAAGGGTGCCTGGCTGGGAAAAGGTTGAAAAACACTGGTCTAAAGAACTTATAAACCCCATTCTCTATTTATGTTATTGAAAATAACAGTGTCACATCTCACCTCTTCACACCTGTCCTCATTCTCCTGGAATCCATCTGGCGCCTCCCACTGAGTCTCTATGATAAAAAGAAAAAAAAAACTTAAGAAAAAAAAAACAGCAATATTCATTCACAGAGTCCTGTGATTGTGAAAACTTCAAGTCTCAACAGCCTTTGAAGCTGTCATCTTGTAGTCAATGAACTACCAGGGCATTGATGAGCGCTCTGGTAGTCCTTTGATTCTTCCTGTACGATGTATAGGGCAGACAGCTTACACTGACAGTCTGTAGGAGTCCTGCATAGTGCAATGCTTTCCAGGCTCCTACAAAAAATAAAATGGTAAATGCACATTTTTTTTACCTGCAAAAAAAGTGCACTTTTTTTTTATTTATTTATGTATTGTATAGGTAAATAACAAATGTAAAATAGTCACTCAAGCTACACCTGGGTAAATGATTAATAGGGAGGAAAATAATTATAGGTAACATTACCTCAACCAGGCCACCAAAACCATCACCCCAATAGTAATCAATAAAGTGTGAGGTGTATTCCTCTGAATCAGTAACCAACATATAAAAAAAGACAGTCAACCTCCACACTCATACCATGAACCACTGAATCTGGATGCGCTAACTCAAAGAATGGAGAAATTCACAATACTGTCAGATCTGGCCGCTCAGTAGATACAGTATGATGTTCCCATGGAAGAGGATAGCAACTATCACAATATATGAAAGTGTTATCCGGATAGTATACAGTCCCGGTATGGTGATGAAAGAACACCAATAGATTCCCAATGGGGAGATGGTGGGCTGTCCTGATGATTAATTGGGGCAATGATGAGTGGTGTAGTCTCTGCTCGCATGGTTGGAAGTCTCTGCCCTCAATGCAAATACCACAGGAACAGAAGCAACTGTAATTGGTGTCAACTGGAAAGGGGAGTCGGCATATAATCTTTGTCAGTTCCCAGCTAGGTGTAAACGGCATAGATACAACTCACCACTCTCCCGATACCCGGGCCATCCTAAGCCATCTAGAGCCGTCAATTTGGTGTGATCATCTTGTCCTCACAGGATAGGGGAGAAGGGAGCCTGTTCCTTGGCCAGTATGTACCGCTGGTATCTCACAGCGAGGCTTCCACTCACCTCCAGAGATCACTTCCGCCCACCAATGTACATCTAAGAGTTTATATATACGGTATCTATATGTATATCTGCACAGAAACAAGGGATATCATTTACAATTAGTGTTTTTTTTTAAAGGTATTACCTTTTGGAGGAGCTTTTTGTATTTCTTGATGTATAATCCTTGTAAATGGTGAAAAAATTCCTGTTTTTTTCCTGTGCGTGTATATATGTATTGGTTGTGCAGTTCCCACTGTTGCCAGTAGGTGTCACTGGTACCACGGGACAGTGTGCGAATAACAACTTAGTGAAACTTTAATGAATATTCTTTTTTCAGAGTAGGAGGTTCCTGCCGCTGTGCTTCTGGGAGAGAGTATTTATGGGACAGATGCCATGTGCTTAGTTCAGTTCTCACCTCGTGGCCTTCCAGGCCTGGAGGCTACACTACTGCAAGCTGTGCAAGTAGGCCCAGAAGCCTGTCTGGGGCCTACTACCGCAGAGGTGGTCCTTAGGCTGTCTTGCCTGCTAGAAGGAAGCTGAGCCAAGCTGAGGAAACCCAGAGGAGGACCCTTGCTGGAGAGAGCCAGGGTGAAGGCTGGTCTCTCAGAGGGGCCTGGTAAATTACTTGGAGGACGCACCTATCTCTAACCTATCCTCACAGTACTGCCGGGTCGGCTTAAAGGTTCTGGTACTGTGAAGAAGCTGTTCTACAATTCAATCAAGGTAACTAACTGTCTGGCTGCTAAGTTTGTGAGAGAGACTTATCCAGGCGTATACTGGCTGCTAAGTCTGTGAGAGAGGTTTGTCCAGACATCTTGCAGGCTGCTAGATCTGTGGCAGAGATCTACCCAGCCATACAAGATTTACAGAGAGAAAACTGAGTTTTGTCCTCTATTCTGAAGAGTCTGTAAGTGATCTGCTACAAAAAAGGTATCTGCAACTCCCCTTCAACCTCTTTACTGCTACTTCCTTCAAGTTGTTTTTCATTAAAGCAGGGGCGTTGCTAGGTGGCAAAAAGACCAGGGGCTTCAGCCCGAAGTCCAAGGCCAGCACGGGAGGGGGGGGCGTCTAGTGGCGCTGGGTTTTTTTGGTTGGGCGGAAGGGTTGTGTGGCGGTGGGTAAGCTCACATGCTGACCACTAAACTGACCTACCTACCTGACATACACACACTGACCTACCTGACACACCCACTGACCTACCTGACATACACACACTGACCTACCTGACACACACCGATCTACACTGACCTACCTGACACACACACTGACCTACGTGACACACACACTGACCTACCTGACACACACACTGACCTACCTGACCGTCATACACTGACCTACCTGACATACATACACTGACCTACCTGACCATCATACACTGACCTACCCGACACACACTGACCTACCCGACACACACTGACCTACCTGACCTACATACACTGACCTACCTGACTGACACACACTGACCTACATACACTGACCTACCTGACTGACACACACTGACCTACCTGACATACACTGACCTACACTGACCTACCTGACACACACTGACCTACCCGACACACACTGACCTACCTGACCTACATACACTGACCTACCTGACACACACTGACCTACATACACTGATCTACCCGACACACACTGACCTACCCGACACACACTGACCTACCCGACACACACTGACCTACCTAACCATCATACACTGACCTACCTGACCTACATACACTGACCTACCTAACCATCATACACTGACCTACATACACTGACCTACCTAACCGTCATACACTGACCTACCTGACCTACATACACTGACCTACCTAACCATCATACACTGACCTACCTGACCTACATACACTGACCTACCTGACCTACATACACTGACCCACACTGACCTACATACACTGACCTGGTACCTGACATACACACACTGACTGACCTACCTGACCAGAAGGAAACAGACTTCAGACTTCATGTGTCCAGGTCCTGCAGCAGCAACTCAGCCGTGGTGCTAGTGTGTGAGGCAGCCAGAGTAGAGGAGGAGATGCCCGCCCGAGCACCGATCGATCCCGCCTTCTTCCTGTTCCAGTCACAGCACGCTGATAGGTTGAGTGCAGGCTCTTTGAGACGCTGGGGATGCTGCTCAGGGTGGCAATGTCTTCTCTCTCTCCCTCCTGGGCACTTCCCGGCTGCCCAGGTATCCCCATCCCTGCTGCTCTGCACTAACGCCGCCACCGGAGGGATGCTCAAGTCGCAGGCCCCATGAGCACTAGCGTGGAGGAGGAGGAAGTGCAATCCTCCTCCGCTGTGACTGCTGGGCAGTGTGGGCACAGTGGGCAGTGACGTCACTGGTTGATAGCCGCTAGGCGGCTATAGCAACCAGTAACCAAAAGTAGAGTCAGGCAGGGGCAGAGCTGGAGCTAGAGCCAGCGCTACCACGGCTCAGTTCACCCCTGTCCCCTGTATTGTGGACCGGGACAAGAGACTCGGGGCTATTGGCCCCAGGCTCGGGGCTGTAGCCCCAATAGCCACCCCCTGGCGACGCCTTTGCATTAATGCATTGAAGAAAAAGACTGGTGCATACATTGATGAGCGCAAGGTCCAAAATAGACTCTAAGTTTCTGATATGGTGAACTGTGGGTAAGGGGTGAGGGCAAAGACCCAATTTAAATCAGCAGCTCCTTCGGGGGTCAGTGCTACATATATATATATATATATATATATATATATATATATATATCTCAAAAGTTCAAGTCCTGAGCCACTAGCCCGGACTTAAGAGTTACTCGCCACCAGTTGCCCCACCCAACCCCTCCCCTGCCCCGCCCATAAGTCCACCCCCAAACACGCCCTTGTAAATTATCTCATGAAATTACACTGTTAAATGTTTTATGCAGAATTAAGTTACAAAATAAATATTAACAACAACTATGATATTGCCCCACATTGATATTGCCCCATCAAAATTGCCCCCATCATATTGCCTCCATCAAATTGCCCCCATCATATTTCCCCATCATTATTGCCCTCATCAATATTGCCCCATCACATTGCCCCTATCATATCACCCCCATCAAATTGCCCCCATCGTGTTGCCCCTTCATACTGCCATCATCAAAATTGCCCCTATCATATTGATCAAAATAGCCCCATCATATTGCCATCAAAATTGCCCCCATCAATATTGCCCTCATCATATTGCCCCATCAATATTGCCCTCATCAAAACTGCCCCATCAATATCGCCACCATCAATATTGTCCCCATCAAAATTGCCACCATCAAAATTGCCCCATCAAAATAGCCCCCATCATATTGCCATCAAAATTGCCCCCATCATATTGCCTCCATCATATTTCCCCATCAAAATTGCCTCCATCAATATTGCCCCCATCATATTGCCCCCATCAAAACTGCCACCATCAATATTGCCATCAAAATCGCCCCATCAATATTGCTCTCATTATATTTCCCATCAATATGCCCTCATCAAAATTGTCCCCATCAATATTGCCACCATCAAAATTGTCCTCATCATATTGCCCCCATCAAAATTGCCCCTATTTATATTGTCACCATGAATATTGCCCCATCAATATTGTCACCATCAAATTTGCCCCCATAAAAATTGCCCCATCAATATTTTCACCATGAATATTGCCCCATCAATATTGCCACCATCAAAATTTCCCCCATCAAAATTGCCCCATCAATATTTCCCCCATCAAAATTGCCCCCATCATATTGCCCCATTAAAATTGCCCCATCAAAATCCACCCCCATTATACTGCCCCATCAAAATTGCCCCCATCAATATTGCCCCCATCAAAATTGCCCCATCATATTGCCCCCATCAAAATTGCCTCACCAATATTCCCCATCATATTGCCCCCATCAAATTGTCCCTACCACGGTTGCCCCATCAATATTGCAACCATCAAAATTGTCACCTTCATATTTCCTCATCAATATTTCCCCCATCAAATTTGCCCCAATCAATATTTCCCAATCAAAATTGCCCCATAAATATTTACACCATCAAAATTGCCCCATCAAAATTGCCACCATCAAAATTGCCCCCCATCATATTGCCCCATCCATGTTGCCCCCATCAAAATTGCCCCCATCATATTTCCCCATCAAAATTGCCCCACCAAAATCCACCCCCATCAAAACTGCCCCCATCAAAATTGAGCCCATCAAAATTGCCCCATCAATATTGACACCATCAATATTGCCCCATCAAAATTGCCCCATCAATATTCCCCCATCATATTGCCCCCATCAAATTGCCCCTACCACAGTTGCCCCATCAATATTGCAACCATCAAAATTGTCACCTTCATATTTCCTCATCAATATTTCCCCCATCAAAATTGCCCCAATCAATATTTCCCCAATCAAAATTGCCCCATAAATATTTACACCATCAAAATGGCCCCATCAAAATTGCCCCCCATCATACTGCCCCATCAATATTGCCCCATCCATATTGCCCCCATCCATATTGCCCCATCCATATTGCCCCCATCATATTTGCTCCCATCATATTGCCCCCATCAATATTTCCCCATCATATTGCCTCCATCAAAATTGCTTCCATCATATTGCCCAATCAAAACTGCCACCATCAATATTGCCATCAAAATCGCCCCATCAATATTGCTCTCATTATATTTCCCATCAATATTGCCCTCATCAAAATTGTCCCCATCAATATTGCCACCATCAAAATTGTCCTCATCATATGGCCCCTATTTATATTGTCACCATGAATATTGCCCCATCAATATTGTCACCATCAAATTTGCCCCCATAAAAATTGCCCCATCAATATTTTCACTTTGAATATTGCCCCATCAACATTGCCACCATCTATATTTCCCCCAACAAAATTGCCACATCAATATTTCCCCCATCAAAATTGCCCCCATCATATTGCCCCATTAAAATTGCCCCATCAAAATCCACCCCCATCATACTGTTCCATCAAAATTGCCCCCATCAATATTGACACTATCAATATTGCCCCATCATATTGCCCCCATCAAAATTGCCTCATCAGTATTCCCCATCATATTGCCCCCATCAAATTGCCCCTACCACGGTTGCCCCATCAATATTGCAACCATCAAAATTGTCACCTTCATATTTCCTCATCAATATTTCCCCAATCAAAATTGCCCCATAAATATTTACACCATCAAAATTGCCACCATCAAAATTGCCCCCCATCATATTGCCCCATCCATGTTGCCCCCATCAAAATTGCCCCCATCATATTTCCCCATCAAAATTGCCCCACCAAAATCCACCCCCATCAAAACTGCCCCCATCAAAATTGAGCCCATCAAAATTGCCCCCATCAATATTGACACCATCAATATTGCCCCATCAAAATTGCCCCATCAATATTCCCCCATCATATTGCCCCCATCAAATTGCCCCTACCACAGTTGCCCCATCAATATTGCAACCATCAAAATTGTCGCCTTCATATTTCCTCATCAATATTTCCCCCATCAAAATTGCCCCAATCAATATTTCTCCAATCAAAATTGCCCCATAAATATTTACACCATCAAAATGGCCCCATCAAAATTGCCCCCATCATATTGCCCCCATCCATATTGCCCCCATCCATATTGCCCCATCCATATTGCCCCCATCATATTTGCTCCCATCATATTGCCCCCATCAATATTTCCCCATCATATTGCCTCCATCAAAATTGCTTCCATCATATTGCCCCATCAAAACTGCCACCATCAATATTGCCATCAAAATCGCCCCATCAATATTGCTCTCATTATATTTCCCATCAATATTGCCCTCATCAAAATTGTCCCCATCAATATTGCCACCATCAAAATTGTCCTCATCATATTGCCCCCATCAAAATGGCCCCTATTTATATTGTCACCATGAATATTGCCCCATCAATATTGTCACCATCAAATTTGCCCCCATAAAAATTGCCCCATCAATATTTTCACTTTGAATATTGCCCCATCTATATTGCCACCATCAATATTTCCCCCATCAAAATTGCCACATCAATATTTCCCCCATCAAAATTGCCCCATTAAAATTGCCCCATCAAAATCCACCCCCATCATACTGTCCCATCAAAATTGCCCCCATCAATATTGACACTATCAATATTGCCCCCATCAAAATTGCCCCATCATATTGCCCCCATCAAAATTGCCCCATCAATATTCCCCATCAAATTGCCCCTACCACAGTTGTCCCATCAATATTGCAACCATCAAAATTGTCACCTTCATATTTCCTCATCAATATTTCCCCCATCAAAATTGCCCCAATCAATATTTCCCCAATCAAAATTGCCCCATAAATATTTACACCATCAAAATTGCCACCATCAAAATTGCGCCCCATCATATTGCCCCATCCATATTGCCCCATCCATATTTCCCCCATCAAAATTGCCCCCATCATATTGCCCCATCAAAATTGCCCCACCAAAATCCACCCCCATCAAAACTGCCCCCATCAAAATTGAGCCCATCAAAAATGCCCCCATCAATATTGACACCATCAATATTGCCCCGTCATATTGCCCCCATCAAAATTGCCCCATCAATATTCCCCCATCATATTGCCCCCATCAAATTGCCCCTACCACAGTTGCCCCATCAATATTGCAACCATCAAAATTGTCACCTTCATATTTCCTCATCAATATTTCCCCCATCAAAATTGCCCCAATCAATATTTCCCCAATCAAAATTGCCCCATAAATATTTACACCATCAAAATTGCCCCATCATATTGCCCCATCAATATTGCCCCATCCATATTGCCCCCACTCATATTGCCCCATCCATATTGCCCACATCATATTGCCCCATCAATATTTCCCCATCATATTGCCTCCATCAAAATTGCTTCCATCATATTTTCCCCATCAAAATTGCCTCCATCAATATTGCCCTCATCATATTGCCCCCATTAATATTGCCCTCATCAAAACTGTCATATCAATATTGCCACCATCAAAATTGCCCCATTAATATTGCCCTCATTATATTGCCCTCATCAAAATTGTCCCCATCAATATTGCCACCATCAAAATTGCCCCATTAATATTGCCCCTATCAATATTGTCACCATGAATATTTCCCCCCATCAATATTTCCCCCCATCAAAATTGCCCCATCAATATTGTCACCATGAATATTGCCCCATGAATATTGCCCCGTCAATATTGCCACCATCAATATTTGCCCCCATCAAAATTGCCCCCATCATATTGCCCCATCTATATTTCCTCATCAAACCCCCCCATCAAAATTGCCCCCATAATATTGCCACCATCAAAATAACCCCAATCACATAGCAGATCCTATGTAGATATATTTATTTTTCTCCAAGTACTGTATCATTTATTTGCATTTTCCATTCGCCTAATGTCGGAGGATGTGGAGACATCCATTTTTGGGCTATACGTTTACGGGCCTGAAAGAGAGGCTTAACTAGCGGTACATGGTTGTTTTCCGTGGTCCTATATTCAACTATCATACTTAAAGGGCATACCCCAGGTTCTTCCATCA
The DNA here is from genome assembly GCA_037952925.1 of Lithobates clamitans. NCBI lineage: Eukaryota > Metazoa > Chordata > Amphibia > Anura > Ranidae > Lithobates > Lithobates clamitans. The sequence goes on along the minus strand of JBBGZY010000105.1, from coordinate 5,001,303 downwards.
ATTCTCACTTAAAGACAGAGTTAACAGTACAAATAACCCCTTGCCAATAGTGATGAAGATTAGGACATCTCCATAACATATGTATTAAATTAGCCGTCCCCATATTACATCTAGGACAAAGAGGGGTATCTTTACGCTGCCATTTAAACAATTTTTCAGGGGTATGATAAGTCCTGTGTGAAATGAATAGTTGGGTTAATTTCTGTGTGGAATATAAAGAGACCATGGGCAGTGTGGACAATGCCGCCTCCCAATAATCATCCGATATGGGACCTAGATCTCTTTCCTACTGTCTCTTTGAAGGTTTAATTTTGATTGCAACTCTGTAGTCATATATGTCAATCTTTTGTTTTCATTTCCAACAATCCACGTGTACACACTACTGGGAAGTCCATACACATGCAGATGGATGGTTATAGATCTCTTGATAGCACCATCTCCCCGTGATTTTGTACTTGCTGAAAAGTAAAAGATTACTTAGCAGTGCCCCAAAGAAAACATGAAAAATAGTCCCTCCTGTTCCCAGCTCAATTGACAAAAAATAATGGATTGTCTGAAGTGCCTTATGGCTCATTTAAACATGTTGTGCCCTCTCAAACAGCAATCCACATTCAGGTCGCTCTTCAGAGGGCATTTGACAGGTGGTAAGAAGGTGTTATATTGCCTCCTCACCACTTGTTTAAACATGACAACATTATATACACATATTAGATCCCTGTGTGCTGTACAGGTTTTAAACCCCTTACACTGTTAGGAAAATGTTGTCACACCCTAATTTCTTCACAGAGCACACCACATCCTTTTCCTCTGCTGGCTGAATGTGAGCTGGGGGGTAGGCTCAGGCCCTGGCTCTTATAGGTGGAGGGGGCCCAGTCATGTAAGCTGTACGGGGCCCCATGATTTCTAACAGTGGCCCTGGGTGTGGGCGAATGGCCCTGAATGCAGACAGTGCATGTCATATTAGGAGAAGTGGCTGCGTGTGTGCAGCTGTGCGTTCTACTCTTTTTCAATGGACTACCTGCATGCAGCATCTGGAAATTACAGATGTTGCAAAAACGGCCCGTACATGCTATATGGGCATTATCACCCTTGTAAACAAGGCCATACAGACAGACAAAACTAATACAAATAAAACCGCGCTAATTAATTATCCATGAACATTTTAATATGCACTATGCCTTTAACCTAAGTGCTGTAATTAAAAGTGTCTATGCTCCTAAAGGCGGCGATAGACAGTTCGAATCTCGGCCAGTTCAGCAGGGACCAGCCGAGATTCTAACCATGTATGGGCAGGCTGATTACGGGCTGGGTACAACCGTCTGATTTTTCATGCGATTATTGCCAGCCAGTGGGTCGGGATGAGTGGCAGGCAACCAGCATTTTTATACGAAGGCCAACATTGGTCATCCTTGTGTCCCTGTCATGTTGAGTTTATACATTGTCTCTGGCACAAGCGTTTTGAACTTTTCTCTCTATAATTTGATGTTGTACAAAGAAAAATATATGAAATTTAGGTGAGGGTGCTAAATCTAATTCCTCTCTTTTTTTATTGAAGATGTACGCGGCATTGACTGCAAACAAGACTCACACGGCAGGCCTGTCGACCAACACATTGAGACGCCACCAAAAAGTGACGTTCGAATTAGGACTCTACCAGAGTGCGACCTTGACATGGCCACTCCACCAGAGTGCAACCTAGACATGGCCACTCCACCAGAGTGCAACCTAGACATGGCCAGTCCACCAGAGTGCAACCTAGACATGGCCACTCCACCAGAGTGCGACCCTGACATGGCCACTCCACCAGAGTGCGACCCTGACATGGCCACTCCACCAGAGTGCGACCCTGACATGGCCACTCCACCAGAGTGCGACCCTGACATGGCCACTCCACCAAAGTGCAAACTGGACATGGCCACTAGGGATGAGCCGAACACCCCCCTGTTCGGTTCGCACCAGAACATGCGAACAGGAAAAAAATTCGTTCGAACACGCGAACGCCGTTAAAGTCTATGGGACACGAACATGAATAATCAAAAGTGCTAATTTTAAAGGCTAATATGCAAGTTATTGTCATAAAAAGTGTTTGGGGACCCGGGTCCTCCCCCAGGGGACATGAATCAATGCAAAAAAAAGTTTTAAAAACGGCCGTTTTTTCAGGAGCAGTGATTTTAATAATGCTTAAAGTCAAACAATAAAAGTGTAATATCCCTTTAAATTTCATACCTGGGGGGTGTCTATAGTATGCCTGTAAAGGGGCGCATGTTTCCCGTGTTTAGAACAGTCTGACAGCAAAGTGACATTTTGAAGGAAAAAACACATTTAAAACTACCGCGGCTATTGCATTGCCGACAATACACATAGAAGTTCATTGATAAAAACGGCATGGGAATTCCCCACAGGGCAACCCCGAACCAAAATTAAAAAAAAAAAATGATGTGGGAGTCCCCCTAAATTCCATACAAGGCCCTTCAGGTCTGGTATGGATATTAAGGGGAACCCTAGCCAAAATTAAAAAAAAAAATTGACGTGGGGTTCCCCCTAAATTCCATACCAGACCCTTCAGGTCTGGTATGGATTTTAAGGGGAACCCCGCGCCAAAAAAAAAAAAAAAAACGGCGTGGGGTCCCCCTAACAATCCATACCAGACCCTTATCCGAGCACGCAACCTGGCAGGCCGCAGGAAAAGAGGGGGGGACGAGAGTGCGGCCCCCCCCCCTCCTGAACCGTACCAGGCCACATGCCCTCAACATTGGGAGGGTGCTTTGGGGTAGCCCCCCAAAACACCTTGTCCCCATGTTGATGAGGACAAGGGCCTCATCCTCACAACCCTGGCCGGTGGTTGTGAGGGTCTGCGGGCGGGGGGCTTATCGGAATCTGGAAGCCCCCTTTAACAAGGGGACCCCCAGATCCCGGCCCCCCCCCTGTGTGAAATGGTAAGGGGGTACTTACCCCTACCATTTCACTAAAAAACTGTCAAAAATGTTAAAAATGACAAGAGACAGTTTTTGACAATTCCTTTATTTAAATGCTTCTTCTTTCTTCCTTCATCTTCTTCTTCTTCTGGTTCTTCTGGCTCTTCTGGTTCTTCCTCCGGCGTTCTCGTCCAGCATCTTCTCCGCGGCGTCTTCTATCTTCTTCTCCTCGGGCCGCTCCGCACCCATGGCATTAGGGGGGAGGCTCCCGCTCTTCTCTTCATCTTCTTCTTCTTCTTTTTCTTCTTCTTCTTCTTCCTTCTTCTCTTCTTCTCTTCTTCCTGTCTTCTCCGGGCCGCTCCGCAATCCATGCTGTGGCATGGAGGGAGGCTCCCGCTGTGTGACGGCGTCTCTTCGTCTGACGGTTCTTAAATAACGGGGGGCGGGGCCACCCGGTGACCCCGCCCCCCTCTGACGCACACATGACGGGACTTCCCTGTGGCATTCCCCGTGACGTCACAGGGAAGTCCCTCAAGTCACCGTGCGTCAGAGGGGGGCGGGGTCACCGGATGGCCCCGCCCCCCGTTATTTAAGAACCGTCAGACGAAGAGACGCCGTCACACAGCGGGAGCCTCCCTCCATGCCACAGCATGGATTGCGGAGCGGCCCGGAGAAGACAGGAAGAAGAGAAGAAGAGAAGAAGGAAGAAGAAGAAGAAGAAAAAGAAGAAGAAGAAGATGAAGAGAAGAGCGGGAGCCTCCCCCCTAATGCCATGGGTGCGGAGCGGCCCGAGGAGAAGAAGATAGAAGACGCCGCGGAGAAGATGCTGGACGAGAACGCCGGAGGAAGAACCAGAAGAGCCAGAAGAACCAGAAGAAGAAGAAGATGAAGGAAGAAAGAAGAAGCATTTAAATAAAGGAATTGTCAAAAACTGTCTCTTGTCATTTTTAACATTTTTGACAGTTTTTTAGTGAAATGGTAGGGGTAAGTACCCCCTTACCATTTCACACAGGGGGGGGGCCGGGATCTGGGGGTCCCCTTGTTAAAGGGGGCTTCCAGATTCCGATAAGCCCCCCGCCCGCAGACCCTCACAACCACCGGCCAGGGTTGTGAGGATGAGGCCCTTGTCCTCATCAACATGGGGACAAGGTGTTTTGGGGGGCTACCCCAAAGCACCCTCCCAATGTTGAGGGCATGTGGCCTGGTACGGTTCAGGAGGGGGGGGGGGCCGCACTCTCGTCCCCCCCTCTTTTCCTGCGGCCTGCCAGGTTGCGTGCTCGGATAAGGGTCTGGTATGGATTTTTAGGGGGACCCCACGCCGTTTTTTTTTTTTTTTTTGGCGCGGGGTTCCCCTTAAAATCCATACCAGACCTGAAGGGTCTGGTATGGAATTTAGGGGGAACCCCACGTCAATTTTTTTTTTAAATTTTGGCTGGGGTTCCCCTTAATATCCATACCAGACCTGAAGGGCCTTGTATGGAATTTAGGGGGACCCCCACATCATTTTTTTTTTTTTTTTTTTGGTTCGGGGTTCCCCTGTGGGGAATTCCCATGCCGTTTTTATCAATGAACTTCTATGTGTATTGTCGGCAATGCAATAGCCGCGGGTAGTTTTAAATGAGTTTTTTCCTTCCAAATGTCATTTTGCTGTCAGACTGTTCTAAACACGGGAAACATGCGCCCCTTTACAGGCATACTATAGACACCCCCCAGGTACGAAATTTAAAGGGATATTACACTTTTATTGTTTGACTTTAAGCATTAATAAAATCACTGCTCCTGAAAAAACGTCCGTTTTTAAAACTTTTTTTTGCATTGATCCATGTCCCCTGGGGCAGGACCCAGGTCCCCAAACACTTTTTATGACAATAACTTGCATATAAGCCTTTAAAATTAGCACTTTTGATTTCTCCCATAGACTTTTAAAGGGTGTTCCGCGGCATTCGAATTTGCCGCGAACACCCCAAATTGTTCGCTGTTCGGTGAACTTGCGAACAGCCAATGTTCGAGTAGAACATGAGTTCGACTCGAACTCGAAGCTCATCCCTAATGGCCACTCCACCAGAGTGCGACCAAGACATGGCCACACCACCAGAGTGCGACCTAGACATGGCCATTCCACCAGAGTGTGACTTAGACATGGCCGCTCCACCAGAGTGCGACTTCCACAAGGAGACTCCATCAGAGTGCGACATTCACATGGAAAATCCACCAGCATGTGACGTCACATTGATACTCCACCAAAATGCCAGGGGAACCTCTCCAATGAAGATGGGGGCGAGGTTACAAGAAAGGATAGGCAGATACTAGTGGTAGGGGATTCAGTTATTGGAAGGATACAGAGGCCAATCTGTCACAAATAGCCTTATCGCCAAACAGTATGTTGTTTACTGGGCGCTCTGGTTCGGAACATTGTAGATTGCATGGACAGTTTGTTGGATGGGGCTGGAGTGGACCCAGCTGTCATGGTATATATCGGTACCAATGACAAAGTTCGAGAAAGGTGGAGCGCCCTACAAAATGATTTCAGGGACTTAGGGGCTATATTGAAGAAAAGGTCCCCCGAGGTAATATTTTCAGAAATACTGCCTGTACTTTGAGCCACACCAGAGAGGCAGCAGGAGCTCATGGTACTTAACAAATGGCTGAGGAACTGGTGCAGGGAGGAGGGGTTTGGATTCATGGAGAACTGGACTGACTTTTCGCTAAATTACCGGCTCTATAGCAGGGACGGATTGCACTTAAATGGGCAGGGTTACGCTCTATTGGGAGAAAAGATGACCAAAAAGCTAGAAGAAATTCAGGTTGACATTCCACCAGAATGTGAAGTTCACATTGATAATCCACCAGAATGTGACTCTCACACTGAGACTCTCCCAGAATGTGACGTTAATGTCGAGACTACACCAGAAAGCGACGTTCACATTGTTACTCCACCAGAATGTGGCATTCACGTTGTGACTTCACCAGAATGTGACGCTCAAAATGAGACTCCACAAAATCCCAGAGGAACCTTGGGAACATCTCCTCCAGTGAAGATAGGGTCAAAGTTACAGAAAAGAATAGGAAGATACTGGTGGTAGGGGATTCAATCATTAGAGGGACAGAAAGGGAAATCTGTCACAAAGACTGTTATTACCGAACAGTATGTTCTTTACCGGGTGCTCGTGTTCGGGACATTGCACATCAGATGGACAGATTGTTTGATGTGGCTGGGGAGAACCCAGCTGTCATGATATATATTTGTACTAACGACAAAGTTAGAGGAAGATGGGGCGCCCTAAAAAATTTCAGGGACTTAGGGGCTATATTGAAGAGAAGAACCTCCAAGGCAGTATTTTCAGAAATATTGCCTGTACCTCGGGCCACACCAGAGAAGCAGCAGGAGCTTAGGGATCTTAACAACTGGCTGAGGAACTATTGCAGGGAGGAGGGGTTTGGCTTCATGGCGAACTGGACTGACTTTTCAGTCGGTTACCGTCTTTATAGCAGTTATGGATTGCACTTAAATGGAAGGGGTGCAGCTTTTTTGGGAATGAAGATGGCCAAAACTTTGGAAGAAATTTTAAACTAGGAGATGAGGAGGAGGGATCAGAGGATGATTTGCTAGTGAACATGACGGAGAAGATCTTCAAGTCAAGCCATCATCACCGGAGTCCACTACGTCATCATTCTCTTGAAAGATTCTCATCAGCACCTATCTTCAAGAGAGCAATACCTTCAGCTATCTTCACCAACAGGAGTGCCACATTATCTTTTCTGCATAGTCCAAGTATTGTGCGTGGGGATAGAGTGTTAAAAGACTCAATGGAAAGCTTGGGGAACCCTCCCAGGGACCAGGTACGGCTGTACCAATATAGGTCTCTACACTGGTGGCGGCTGCCACTTCAGTAACCGAAAGGTCTTCCCATCAGCCCTCTATTTACCTTCCTGCAGCTTCTGAATCCCCAACTATCAATGTGGCTGGACAAACAAGACAATTGGCTGTTCCTAGAAGAAGACAACAAAAAGTCTGAGGAACCCTCCCAGGGATCAGGTACGGCTGTACCAACACAGGTCCCTACACTGGTGGCAGCTGCCACTCCAGTAACCGGAGGGTCCTCCCATCAGGCCTCCATTTTTGTTTTTGGAGCTTCTGAATCACCATCAATGTAGCTGGACAAAGAAGACAATTGTCTGTTCCTAGAAGAAGATTTAACAAAAAGTCTGAGGAACCCTCCCAGGGACCAGGTACAGCTGTACCAACACAGGTCCATACACTGGTGGCGGCTGCCACTTCAGTAACTGGAGGGTCTGCCCATCAGCTCTATATTTCCCTTTCTGTAGCTTCTGAATCACCAACTATGAATGTAGTTGGACAAAGAAGATAATTGGCTTTTTCCTAGAAGACTCATCAAAAAGTCTGAGGAACCCTCCTAGGGAACAGGTACGGCTGTACCAACACAGGTCCCTACACTGGTGGCGTCTGCCACTCCAAGTAACCTGAGGGTCTTCCCATCAGCCCTCTATTTACTTTTCTGTAGCTTCTGCAGAAGCTTTAAGGTTTGACAATACATCGCCAAAACATAATCACCTGTAAAAAAGTACCTGAGATGTGGGTGGTAAGCAGCCTGCTAAGCACGGGGGGAACCGAACCAAGTCCTCCAAAATCTGCCTCATATCCAAAAGTTGCCAAGAGTGTAAATATAGACATTAAGCTTTAAGGTTTATCAAAAATATCATATTCTAAAGGGAAAGGTAGAACAAGGGGGAGTATGGAAGAGGGAGAGAGGGAGGAAAAGGGGGGGAAAGGTTGGAGGAAGAAGGGTTGAGATTTGGGGGGAACCCCCACACCCCTTTTCTTACCCACAACCTTCCCTCCCCCCTCCTTTCCTCCTTCTCTCCCTCTTCCACATTCCCCCTCCCCCTTGTTATACCTTTTTTACAGGTGATTATGTTTAAACGATGTATTGTCGATCAACATTAAGTAATTGTGTTGTGAAGTTTGGAGGCTGGTAGGCTTTTGAGGCGTGTGTTGGACCGGCAATGAGGAAAGGTTGGAGGCCGGTATGTTTTTGAGGCGTGTGTTGGACTAGCTATGAGAGAAGGTTGGAGGCCGGCATGTTTTTGAGGTGTGTGTTGGACCAGCTATGATGGGAGGTTGGAGGCTGGTATGTTTTTGAGGCGTGTGTTGGACTGGCTATGAGGGGAGGTTGGAGGCCGGTATGTTTTTGAGGCGTGTGTTGGACCGGCTATGAGGGGAGGTTGGAACTCTTTTTGTCTTCAGAGGTGGGAGGAGTCTTTTCAGCTTTCTTTAGGCTTTCTCTGCTGGAGAAATGAGAACTCTTCCCGCCAATGAGGTCCTTTATGGAGAAGTCCAAGGCCTCACTCACATGGGGTGTATGAATCTGTACACTGTGTGGGGGCTGTGTTTACCCCAAAAAGGACATCCATGTGGGTGCAGTTGCGCAGACGCACCCTGGGTGCGTTCGGGGCCGTGCACCGGCACCCACACAGATGTCACATTAGGTACAGCCGCTGCACCCCAGTTGACAGCAATGGGACTGCCTACACGGGATGCTGGGAACACCTGTGCATCCCCATTCCGGTAAATACGGCCCTCCCATGGGGTACGGATTCATACCCTCCATGTGAATAAGACCTAAGTGTGAATGGAATAATTAGCTCCATTGTGCTGCTAATTTGGGGACCACTGCACTCTTTATTGTTATTTGGGTGCGTTTTATTATAGGAGTGTTATATATTGTAGATTAGAATAAGTTTGTATATGTTGTGGATGTGTGTGTTATTCTTTGGGTGTGTTTCGGAGTGTTTTATTTATATATATATATATATATATATATATATATATATATATATATATATATATATATAGATTGTAGTTTAGGTTAAGTTTGGATTTCTTCTGAAGGCGCTTTGAGTGGACATAACTGATGCACTCCGCTCAGCGGGGGCGGGCCTTATAGAACAAAGGCCACATATGGGCAGCACAGAGGCTTAAGGGTTAGCCTTGCAGCACTGGGGTCCATGGTTCAAATCCTGAACAGGACACTATCTGCATGGAGTTTGCATGTTCTCCCTGTGCTTGCGTGGGTTTCCTCCGGGTACTCCGGTTTCCTCCCACACTACAAAGACGTGCTACCTTGCGTTGGTGGTGCAGTGGTGAGCATAGCTGCCTTTCAAGCAGCTGACCCGGGTTCAATTCCTGGCCATCTCCAAGACTTGGAGTCCTCAGAGAGAAAAGCGCTATACAAGCTCAATGCGGAGCATATATTTGCGGTGGAATAAAAAATGAAGCGAATGTTTGGAATGTTTGAGGAACAAAATGTCCCTCCAGAATCTATAGAAGGTAAATCCAGCAACTGATAGAAGATGCTTAGGCTGTGATCACACCTAGGCGTTCAAGATTGCGGGTGGAATTACTGCGATTCCCACATTGCCGCAAAACCAGTGACATGTTTGTGATCCCGTTACTTTCAATGGCACCCCAATCACAGGACAATATTGTCACCTGATAAATTGCACAAACAAAATCGCGGGACGCCTGTTTCCTAAAAGCAGTCCTGCAATTTGTCAGGTAACAATTGCGGCAAAAACACGCCTCGATTAGGGTGATATTGAAAGTAAAGGGATCGCAAGCATGTGCTGTGTTTTGTGGCGATTCGGGAATCCGGAACACCTAGGTGTGAACAGAGCCTCGCTGTGTCCATACGACAAGAACTTCCTGCACAGACGTCCCTCCAGCAGGAATATTACACCCATACTCCCCCCAGCAGGAATATTACACCCGTACTCCCCCCCCAGCAGAATTATTACACCCATACTCCCCCCAGCAGGAAAATTATACCCATACTCCCCCCCCCAGCAGGAATATTACACCCGTACTCCCCCCACTAGGAAAATTACACCCATACTCCCCCCAGCAGGAATAATACACCCGTACTCCCCCAGCAGGAATATTACACCCGTACTCCCCCAGCAGGAATATTACACCCGTACTCCCCCCAGCAGGAATATTACACCCATACTCCCCCCAGCAGGAAAATTACACCCATACTCCCCCCCAGCAGGAATATTACACCCGTACTCCCCCCACTAGAAAAATTATACCCATACTCCCCCCCGCAGGAATACTACACCCATACTCCCCCCAGCAGGAATATTACACCCATACGCCCATCCAGCTGGAATATTACACCCATACTCCCCCCAGCAGGAATATTACACCCATACTCCCCCCAGTAGAAATATTACACCAATACTCCCCCTAAGCAGGAATATTACACCAATACTCCCTCCAGCAAGAATATTACACCCATACTCCCCCCCAGCAGGAATATTACACCCATACTCTGCCCAGAAAGAATATTGCACCCATACCCCCCTAGCAGGAATATTACACCCATACCCCCCCAGCAGGAATATTACACCCATACACACCTCTATATCTGGGTATATGCGGTGGCTATAGTATATAGAGATATATAGGACAATGGATATATAGTATATACAGAGAGTACACAGGTCACACCTCTATATCTGGGTATATATGTTGGATATAGTATATAGAGATATATAGGACAGTGGATATATAGCATATACAGAGAATACACACATCACACCTCTATATCTGGGTATATACGGGGGATATAGTATATAGAGATATATAGGATAGTGGATATATAGTATATACAGAGAGAACCCATGTCACACTTCTATATCTGGGTGTATACGGGGATATAGTATATATATATATATATATATATATATATATATATATATATATATATATATATATATATAGGACAGTGGATATATAATATATACAGAGAGTACACATGTCACACCTCTATATCTGGGTATATACGGGGGATATAGTACATAGAGATATATAGGACAGTGGATATATAGTATATACAGAGAGTACACACATCACACCTCTATATCTAGGTATATATGGTGGATATAGTATATAGAGATATATACGACAGTGAATATATATTATATACAGAGAGTACACGTCACGCCTCTATATCTGGGTATATACGGGGGATATAGTATATAGAGATATATATAGGACAGTGATCCCTTCCTGGCTATGTCCTGGTCGAAGATCACTATGAACCTCCCCCATCAAATCATTCTTTGCAGCTATTACCTTTTGTACCACCACCCCCTCCCTTTTAGAATGTAAGCTCTACGAGCAGGGCCCTCCTGTACCTTTTGTATTGTACTGTAATTGTGTTGTCCCCCTTATACATTGTAAAGCGCTGAGTAAACTGTTGGCGCTATATAAATCTCGTATAATAATAATAATAATAATGAACCTACCATAGGGTCCATGTGATCCCTTTCTGTCTATGTCCTGGTTAGGGATCACCATGAACCTACCATAGGGGCCATATGATCCCTTCCTGGCCATGGCCTAGTCGGAGATCACTATGAACCTACCATAGGGTCCATGTGATCCCTTCCTGGCTATGTCCTGGTCTTAGATTACTATGAACCTACCATAGGGACCATGTGATCCCTTCCTGTCCATGTCCTGGTCAGAAATCACTATGAACCTACCATAGGGGACGTGATCCCTGCCTGGCTATGTCCTGGTCGGAGATCACTATGAACCTAACATAGGGTCCATGTGATCTACCATAGGGGACATGTGATCCCTGCCTGGCTTTGTCCTGGTCGGAGATCACTATGGACCTAACGTAGGGTCCATGTGATATACCATAGGGGCCATGTGATCCCTTCCTGTCTATGTCCTGGTCAGAGATCACTATGAACCTACCGTAGGGGCCATGTGAACCCTTCCTGGATATGGTCTGGTTGGAGATCACTATGAACCTACCATAGGGGTCATGTGATCCCTGCCTTGCTATGGCCTGGTCGGAGATCACTATGAACCTACCATAGGGTCCATATGACCCCTGCCTGGCTATGTCCTGGTCAGAAATCACTATGAACCTACCATAGGGGTCACGTGATCCCTGTCTGACTATGTCCTGGTCGAAGATTACCAAGAACCTATCATAGGGGCCATGTGATTCCTTCCTGGCTATGTCCTGGTCAGAGATGACTATGAACCTAGCATAGGGTCCATGTGATCCCTTCCTTTCTATGTCCTGGTCAGGGATCACTATGAACCTACCATAGGGTCCAGGTGATCCCTGCCTGGCTATGTCCCAGTCAGAGATCACCATGAACCTACCATAGGGGCCATGTGATCCCTTCCTGTCTATGTCCTTGTCAGTGATCACTATGAACCTACTGTAGGGTCCATGTGATCCCTTCCTGGCTATGGTCTGGTTGGAGATCACTATGAACCTACCATAGGGTCCATATGACCCCTGCCTGGCTACGTCCTGGTCAGAAATCACTATGAACTTACCATAGGGGTCACGTGATCCCTGTCTGACTTTGTCCTGGTCGAAGATTACCAAGAACCTATCATAGGGGCCATGTGATTCCTTCCTGGCTATGTCCTGGTCGGAGATTACTATGAACCTAACATAGGGGCCATGTGATCCCTTCCTATGTCCTAGGTCAGGGTTCACTATGAACCTACCATAGGGTCCATGTGATCCCTTCCTGGCTATGGTCTGGTTGGAGATCACTATGAACCTACCATAGGGTCCATATGACCCCTGCCTGGGTATGTCCTGGTCAGAAATCACTATGAACCTACCATAGAGATGGAGCTGCCTGGGGTGTTTCGAGGATCCCTGACCAATACCCAACTTGGATTGGCAGGGGTCTGGACTCCTTAAATACTCAGGGTTAGCCCTGTTAGGGAGGCGTTGTCGGGTGGAAGAACTGGAAGATGGAGTACTAGCGGTTGTGGTCTTTGAGGGAGCTGGGGGGGTGACCTTGGGTCTGGAGCTCAAGAGTGGAAGGGACCCTCGTACAAACCACAGGGTTGTCCTGACCAGGAGCAGGAGAGGACAGTGGAGAGTACTGCTTGGCAAGTCTCCAGGAGGGATCCACCAGGTGTCGGTGAGTGACACACAGCCAGGAAATCTGGGGAGCCCTCCCGGAGCAGATTGGGAGGATGCAATCTGAGATGGATGTAGAGCCAGTGAGGACTGTGGTGTCATGGGCAGTGGAGACAGGCAGCTGCAGCCAGGAGGGCTGGCAGGGCCTAAAGCGTGCTGACTGGGATCAGTAGTCCACCTAGGACAGCTAGCACCAGAACTTTTCATTATTTTTGCTACACCAAAGGAGCCCGCAGTCCCTACCTGCAAAGGGCAGTTGCTAGGGCCTGGCTGAAGCCAGTGTCAGGCCTAACCACGTGCTAGCTGTGCCTGAAGAGTTGTGCTGGAGGAAGAGGAAGGACTAGTCTGCAGCAAGAGTTGTGCTGGAGGAAAAGGAGAGTTTATAATCTGTCCCAAACTATGCAAAAAAATCTTTTTCGGCATCTCATGAATTCCTTAACCCCATCCAAGTTATAATCCCTTATTAAAAACACAAGAAAAGCTAATGGACTGTTCATTGTCTTGGAGTGTCTGAGAAGTGAATGTCGGGCTGGGCAGGGTGACAGGTGGACCACAATATCCAGCAGCCCCACTATATTAGTGGGGGTACTGCTACATTAGCATTACTTATAATTCTACTTCCTCCTTTCTTATTTCTTTCTCTATTGGGGTCTCCCAAGGTTCTGTTCTTGGACCTCTCCTATTTTCAATCCACACCCAACCCGCGTGCCTAAGTTCTAGGTGTAATCATGGACTCTGATCTATCCTTTAAGCCCCACATCCAATCACTGTCCAAATCTTGCCGCCTCAACCTCCGCAAACATCTCCAAAATATGCCCCTTTCTAACCAATGACACCACAAAGCTTTTATTTCACTCCCTCACCTCGACTACTGCGACTACCTTCTCATTGGCTTACCTATACATAGGCTATCCCCCCTTCAGTCCATCATGAATGCTGCTGCCAGACTCATCCACCTTACCAATTGCTCCGTGTCTGCTACTCCTCTGTCAATCCCTCCACTGGCTTCCACTTATCCAACAAATTAAATTCAAAATACTAACAACTTACAAAGCCATCCACAACTCAGCCCCTAGCTACATAACTAGCCTAGTTTCAAAATGCTAACCTAATTGTTGCTCCCAGAACCTCCTGCTCTCTAGCTCTCTCGTCACCGCCTCCCATGCTCGCCTCCTGGACTTTTCAAGAGCCTCTCCCATTCTATGGAACTCCTTACCTCAATCTGTCCAATTATCTCCTACTCTGTTAGCTTTTAGATGATCGCTGAAAACCCTCCTCTTCAGAGAATCCTATCCTGCCCACACTTAAGGCCCCTTTCACACTGAGGCGCTTTGCAGGCGCTAAAGTGCTAAAAATAGCGCCTGCAAAGCGCCCTGAAAGAGCCCCTCAATGCACTCCAATGTGAAAGACCTGAGGGCTTTCACACTGGAGCGGTGTGCTTGCAGGGCAGTCTAAAAAGTCCTGCAAGCCGCATCCTTGGAGCGCTGTAGGAGCGGTGTATTTACCGCTCCTAAAGCGCCCCTTCCCATTGAAAACAATGGGGCAACGCTCAAAAACCCTTTTTCCCCCGCTAGCAGGAGTTAAAACTGCCCGCTAGCAGCCGAATAGCGCCGCTAAAACGACAGTAAAGTGCCGCTAAATATAGCGCTGCTTTACCGCCAGCGCCCGCAATGTTTCAGTGTGAAAGTAGCCTTACGACTGTAATTTTCTTTTCTCCATCAGCTCATCCCCCACAGTTATTACCTTTTGTATCACTTGACCCTCCTTTCTAGGTTGTGCTAACGAGCAAGGCCCTCCGATTCCTCCTGTATTGAATTTTATTGTAACTGTACGGTCTGCCTTTGGCCTCTTTCACACAGGCTGTCCGATCAGGTCCGCCTGTCAGTTTTTCAGGCGGACCTGATCGGACACTCAATTCACCTCTATGGAGTGGTGGATGTCAGCGATGACAAGTCCGCTGACACTCGCTGCTATCCGATCCGGTCCTCTCTGCCAAAACCAGATGGATGGTGGTTCTATTTTCCATCCGTCTGGTGGATGGGATCGGAAGAAAACGGACAAGCGGTACGTTTTCATCCGATCTCCCCATAGAAGAGAGCAGGACTCTGCCCATCTCAGCTCTGCTCAGTAAGCGGAGACGGACCTGTCATCCACCTGCTCAGCGGGGATCAGCAGAGCGATCTCCCACTTAGCAAGCGGATCCCGCAAACGGGGGGCGCCTGTCCTTTCCATTTGACTGTCATCCAATCCGATCTTCCAGATAGACGGAGATCCCCATCTGTCTGTTTTTAGTGACAGTCCATAGAAAGCTACACATGGTTCGAACAGGTCCACCTGAAAAACTGACAGGCGGACCTGTTTGGTCCGTCAGTGTGAAAAAAGGGTCTAATGGTTCAAGGAAATGGGTGTTTGCAGGCATTTTATATGCCTTGCATAAATTTCCCAGCACCTTCCTTAGCCTAATGCCTGATACACATGATGAGATCATCAGACGAATGATCGTTTTCTTTTTTTTTTTTTGCTAGTCTCATATTGAAAATAAAGAGGTTATTAAAGTTAAGAAAATTCTCATATGACAGAATAAAAATTCAGAAGTGATGTAATGTATTGTATTTTCAGATGTCAACTGTACTGAATAAACAAAAATCATACAATTTGCTATTGTACAAGAGAAATTTTCATGCTTGCTCCATCAGTAAGGAGACACAGGTGCTGCATGCAGGCATACTCTTGTAAACATCAATGCTTCTTCCACGATCGAGAAATACATTGTACACCCATGTGCAGATAAAAGCCACTGTAATAAAGCTTCAGGATTTATAAGAGTATGTAGGTGGCACCTGTGCCTCCTCTAGTGTAGGAAAGTGCTGGGAAATTTACATTAAAAAATACCTACAAACATTCATATGTATAAACCCTAAAAACACACACCTAAAAAATGTAAACCAAAATCAATTTTAAAATACATAAAAATCTAATTATGGAAATTACAATCATAGTTAAAATACAATCATTTTACAAAGTATAGTTGTAAGCAGATTCCAAATATTAGACAGATGCAAATTACAAACTCCAAAAACAAAAAATAATATAATATAACGTATGGCTCTGCCCAAGCAATTTTAGTCCAAAGCATTCTCATAGTGTACATATCTCAAAGAGAGAAAGAGTTGTCATGCATAGTCTTCATTTGTCTAGATACAAATACTTTATATTACCCTTGAGGCTCATTTACAAAAGATAAAGCAAAGAAGGCTGGTGCAAAAGTAGAAGCCCAGCCCCATAGCACCTGGATTTTTTTTTGTTTGATGAGACATGAAGGGTAAGTAGCAGATCAATTAATCCAGTGTTTTATTTGAATATGTTCTGCAATTTCCCCTGCTGTTCAGCCTGTGACTAATTGACAGTAATTAGCAGGGCTGGACTACAAAATGCATGACCTTGTTGGTTGGGACTCTGTAGTTTTGTGTGGGAACCTCAGTAGTGATTCCTGATTAGTCTTGGCAAAAGTATTGTGGCAGCGCTCACAGCTGTGGTTTTTGTGAAGTCAAGGTATTTGTATTGTGTGAGATAAAATGTTACCTCTTCTTTTAATTAATTTGAGCCTAATTCTTTGGTGAAATTGTTAATATAATTATCAGAATGTCCTTAAGTGCAGGAGGTTTTTAGTAGCATGAGCGTGTAATTAAAATCACTAGAAGTGTTTGATCGCTACATACAACAATTGGTACACTCTTGTGCGATCTGACAATTCTTTATTTTTGTATGTGTGTGATCCCCACTATATTAAGCCATTTCTGTATCATCTGTTTAGTGATCAGTTGCTACTCTTCTTATCTAACCACTAGTGCTTTTAATTTGTACAACTTTGCCACTCTCCCGTGTAGTTTCTAGGCCCAATTAAGTCAAGACTGTGGTGCTTTTACTAGATCTGTAGATGTTCACATTCGTGCCTAAACATGCAGGTAACCGCACATAGTGTGAATGAGCCTTAAAGGTAACTTGTCCCTCAAATGAGTGGTTCACTCAGCAAAATCAGTTGGAAGCTAAAAATGCCAGTAAACCTACTTTCCTGGTGCATCATGGCAGCGTACACTGGGTTGTGGCTCTGCCCAGTGTATGCTGCCATGAAGATGCACCAGGAAAGGAAAATTACAGAAAGGTGAGTGTACAATATTTCTGTTTTTGAGTGGTTAGGGCTTGTTTACATTCGTGTTAGCCCTTAGAGGAGTGATCTATGTGGATTACTCTTTAGAGGGTGTTTGACAGGTGGTGAGTAGTACTCCATTAGTAAACATTTTTTACATGTGGAGCCTTGCAATTTTTCAGCCTTTACAGGTTGAATGTAATGGTTAGTCTTTTTACCTTAAACCCTGAATGTTGATGGGCTTTATCTCCTCCTACAGGGAGACAACTTTGTACAAATTGGTCTTCCATGTAGTACATACAGGAGCAACCATACACTGTTTATAGGTTAAAGTCCTGTCTGGGGTTTTCTTTTAATGAGTTGTGCATACCAGATCTGTAAACTGTAGAGCACTTGTGTGAAAACTCATTTTACTTTTGTGTTGTCCCATGCAAAATCTGTGACTTGGCCATGGCTAGGGAAACTGTTGAGATGGAATCCTGGGCTGATACTTAAATGTGCATAAAGTGGCTGCCGGGTGGGTTACACTAAAATATGGCACTGCTAGGAGTGAGCCTTGAGCTTTTAAAGCACCACTTATAACAGCAGATGTGATAGGACTGCACTGTCCAACATGGCTTTGCACATTTCTCCTATTACTGCCTATCCAATAATGAGGTTCCAGAAATAACCCACATGATGTAATACTACACTATGAAAGATTTTGGTTGGTGGGTAACCTTAGTCTGTCAGTAATTGGACTCTAAACAGATTGTCAAATATTGACTATTACTAGCTTGATTGGATATATATCTATATCCAATATTTTTTATTTTTTTCTCCCCCCATGTTCTTTATCTTTTTGATGTCCCCTGTATTAGATTGAGACTGCTTTTGGGTGCTGCCATCTTGGATCTTATATTGGTTGACTTGTGTGTGTATATATGTGTGTGTGTATATGTATATGTGTGTGTGTGTGTGTGTGTGTGTGTATGTGTGTGTGTATATATATATATATATATATATATATATATATATATATATATATATATATATATATATATTATATTTTACACATTTTGCTAAATCTCCTTTTGTGTAGCAATTTAAAAGGCTGGGAAGGGAGGTGAGAAGCTGGGCCAGCACATACATTAGACACTTTCAGGGGAGAAGAGGGCTATGATGTGTAAGGAAGGATGAGGCTTTGCCAGGGAATCGACTTTTCTGGAGTAGTCAAATTTTCAAAGTTCAATGTATGGGAAAAACCCTGCAGTTAACAATTTAAAATACCTAAACTACTATAAGTACATTATTTTTTTTGTTCTTTTACCTGCAAATTGTTTCGACTCAATGGCGTCACTAGAGGGCCCCCCACGCAACATTATGCTGTGCAAAAAAAAAAAAAAAAAATTATTTTTTTTTTTTTGTTTTACAAAAAGGCAATGTCTTCTTCTTGTTTGCATTCATAGCGGATGCGCCGCATCTTACTCGGGCCGCCGCTGGAGTAACACAGTCTCTATTGAGAGGCAGAGCGTCCCCAGTCAGCTCCTGTGGGAGATTCCCCCCTCCCTCTGCTCACTGACTCTGCATAATGCAAGTGCTCACATAACCCAACCGCCCAATCTGCTCCTTCCCCTGCATCCTCATTGGCAGGGAGAAGAGCGAGTTGCAGGAAGGACTCCACCAGAACTCTGTTACTGAAAAAACAGACTGATTTCTTCCGTCCTTGGGAAAGGACAACCAGCCTTTAAATTCCAAGAGATGCCAGACCAGCGCTGTCAATAGCAGGGGCAGGACAGCAAGAGGCTGGGGAACCCCACAGTGGCAGAACACCAGGGCCCGGTGGCAAGACAACCTTTGCAACCCTGATAGTTCTCCCCCTGCTTTGGACCCTTATATTTTCTTGGTATGCTGGTGACATGTATCTCTTGCTTTCTGCCACCCTGGGGGGGCCCCAATACAGTAGGAAGGGAGCTCACTGCAGAACATGTGAAAGGGCCTGTTGTGGGATCGTAGCAAAGGATATATAGATAAAAATTTTTGCATTTTATAGTTGGGGGGGGGGGGGGGGGGACAGGGGACAAATATGAAAGCTGGAGACGCCACTGTTTAGGCTAATAACAGGATGTTTTTAAAGAAGTGTACTTTGGTGGTGTCGCGGTGATTCCACTATAAGGGCTCTTTCACACGGAGGATCCGTATGTCCGTTTTTCATCCTTCCTTCCGTTTTCGAATGAAAAAGGACATGCATGTATCCCTATGGAGAGTCGGATGTCAGCGGTGACATGTCCGCTGACATCTGGCCCGCTCCGATCCGAAAAGTGTAACGGAGGAAAACCCTACTTTTCCATCCGTGATTGGATCAGGTGACGACGGACTCTACGGTCCGTCATCATCCGATTCCCCCATAGGGGAGAGCGGCGCTCTGACAGGTCCGTCGCTGCACAATGTGCAGCGACGGACCTGTCATCTTCCTGCTCAGCGGGGATCAGCGGAGCGATCCCCGCTGAGCAAGCGGGTGTTCACGGGGCGCATCATCACTGATCCGCCCCGTGTGAAAGAGCCCTAGTTCCATTCCCTGAAAATCTGTGTGTGTGGTCTGTCTCCTGCACAGCCTTCCACAAAATATTCCAGTAAACCAGTGCACCTCCTAAGTATGGATACCACAGACTTGAAAGTTTTGTATACTACTTGTCTTGCTGGTTTACGTTCAAGTAGATAGAAAGAATTTATCTACTAAAAATAAGTGCACTTAATCTTTATATAAAATTGCCATCTGTAGCTTGTGGCAGGCTTATTCAGCTGTGCTAGGATGACATTTCGCCCAGGTTCACACTGAGCTGCGGGAATGAAGCTGTGCAAGTTCAGCTGATTTTACTCCTGCGTGTCAGTCCCATTTTGGACGTGATTTCAGAGACCTCTGTGCAGCTTTCTGCACAGATAATGTAAATTGCAGCCCAAAATCACAAAGTATTACCAAATCTTTTTGAAATCTGTGCAGATGCGGCGTCGCACCGATTTTAGGGCGGTTCCATTGACTGCAATTGCCACCAATTTGACATGGCAAATCGCTCCAGTATGAACCGGGGCTTAGCCCTGGTTCACACTGGAGCGTTTTGCCATGTCAAATCGGCAATTGCCGTCAATGGCACCGTCCTAATCGGTGCAACGCCGCATCTGCACAGATGTCTCTGAAATTGGGACTGACATGCGGGAGTGAAAGAACTCACGGCTTTATTTCCGCAGCTCAGTGTGAACCTAGGCTAAGGGAGAGGTTCATCAGTTTTGCCACCCAGAACTGCAGTACAAAATGGCAGCAAGGAGTCAGATTTGCTATACTCTTGATTCACATTCATTTCTCTGCTGTTCACATATACTATACCAGTATAGAACTTGCCACTTCCTTGTTGTGTATATTTAGATAGTTATGCAAAGCTCTGGTTTTGAATTGAAATGTTTCAGACCATTTCCAGGATTGTTGGTTCTCCTGAAACGACAGATGGTGTGCACCGGCCACATAATTTAACACATAATTTAAACGCTAAAATAAATAAAGTTAGACCCTGCCCACATGTAAAAGGGATTGTTGCTATCTGTAAAATGCTTCCTATAAACAGACTACTTCAGGCAACATTGTACCCAAAATGTATTTTTTTTTTTTTTTTTTTTTGAGACAAGTGCTTTCTTTAACCACTTGCAGTTTTACATTTCTCAGATATTTTAAAATCCACTTTTTCTAGCAAAAAAAAAAAAATTACTACTTATAACACCCAAATTGATATGAATCTGAAATCAAAGACCCTGGAGAATAAAAGGGTGGGTGTTGCAGAATTTTATGTCTCACAATATTTGCACAACAAATTTTCAGGAAGATGCACTTAAATGACTTTCAGTACACCCAAACACAATGGGGTTGATTTACTAAAGGCAAATCCACTTTGCACTAAAAGTGCACTTGGAAGTGCAGTCACTGTAGATCTGAGGGGAAGATCTGAAATGAGGTGAAGCTCTGCTGAATTTATCATTCAATCATGTGCAAGCTAAAATGCTTTTTTTTTTTTTTTTTAATTATCCTTGCATGTCCCCCTAGGATCTACTGTGACTTTACTTCCAAGTGCACTTGTAGTGCAACGTGGATTTGCCTTTAGTAAATAACCACCAATGCAATCAATGTTTTGGTAAAATATATTTATTTAAAATGTGCAAAGCAAACATATGGCAAACCTGTAAAGATTAGGGTGCTTTCACACCGAGGCGTTGGCGGTAAAGCGCCGCTATTTTTAGCGGCGCTTTACCGTCGTTTTAGCGGCGCTTTTCAGCTGCTAGCGGGGTGCTTTTAACCTCCGCTAGCAACTGAAAAAGGGTTAAAACTGCCCGCAAATCGCCGCTGCAGCGACGCTTTGCCGGTCGTTTGGCAGCACTGCCCCATTGATTTCATGGGCAGGGGTGCTTTAGGAGTGGTGTATACAGTGCTGCAAAGATGCTGCTTGCAGGACTTTTAGATTTTACCATCCTGCAAGCGCACCGCTCCAGTCTGAAAGCACTCAGGCTTTCACACTGGAGAGGCTCTTTGCAGGCGCTTATTTTTTATTTTATTTTTTTCTTAACTTTATCACAAGGGGTGAACACCGCATTTTTTGTAATAGCTTTGTGTAGTGACAGGTCCTTTCTAATGGAGAGGTCAGGGGTCAATTAAACCCCTGATCCCTTCTCTGTTTAATCAGCTGCTGTGCTGGCAAGGAAAACCCAGAACTGACAAAATCCCTGTGTAGTATCTGACATCATTCATCTGAGGGGATAGATGTTCCTCCATCTCCTCTGTGGGTGAAAGGTCTGACCATTTTTACAGCAGTGGAATGGGAGAGCCCAGGAATGGCAGGAGGAGGGGGGCACTTCTGTAGAGCTGCTTGGATCACTTTTTCCTGGAAGTTGATTGCCTCTGTGTCCTGTCACTGCAGAGGCGCACAAGAGAGCAGTTCTGCAGGGTGTACCGGTACATTTACACACAGATTATAAATAGTTGCACTTTTTAATTTAAAAAAAAAAAAGCAGAACGAGTTATACATACACTTACATATTGATCCAATGTTGGGTATTTTCATACATAAAACCTTTTTAGATAAATGGATTGTGTTTGTTAGAATGTGTAGTGACTTTTTTTTTTTTTTTTTTTCCCCCTCCAGTGTACATTAAAATGGCATCAGCTGGCTTATCTGGAGAACTGAAGTGCTCTATCTGCCTCAGCATCTACACAAATCCTGTAATGCTAACCTGTGGCCATAACTTCTGTGAGGACTGCATTGATAATGCCTTGGATAGACAAAGGAGATCTGGGATTTACACTTGTCCTGAATGCAGAAACCAGTTTAAAAGTCGTCCAGTGTTGCAGAAGAACCTAAAGCTGAGCAATATTGTGGAACATTATCTTTCTAGTTGTCAGAGTCCTCATGGAGAAGAGTCTTTTTGTACATATGGTGTAGCTTGCCAAGCTCAAACTTGTGTACACTGTGAAACCTTTTGCTGCCTCAATCTGGACAAACATGGACAATCTTCCAATCATGTATTAAGTGATCCTGCTGCTCTAAAGCCCCATAAATGTCCTGACCATAAAGAACTGCTAAAATATTTTTGTATTCAAGATTCTTCTCCTCTGTGTACTAGGTGCACCATGAATGTCAAACATAAAGGTCATGATCTAGAGCTGCTAAGTGAAGCAGGTGACAAAAAGAGACTGCGATTGTGTGATTTTGTAAAAAAACTGACAGTGAGAACTGAGGAGACTGAAAATATTCGCTGCAAAGTGGAAAACTTCAAGAAACGCATGCTAGAAAAAGCATATGTAATGAAAGACAGGGTTGTCGATCTCTTTGGTGGCATTCGAGAACAACTAAATGACCTCGAAAATGAAGTTCTAGCTGAGATTAACCAGCAGGAAAAGGAGATTTCTAGGCAATGTTCCCAAGAAATTCAGAGGATTGATACAGAAATAAGTGCACTATACAAGAGAAAAATCCAAATTCAACAGACTTGTAAAATTGCAGATCACTTAACTCTTCTGAAACAAGATGATTTTGATACTGATTTTCAGCCAATTCAAGTTTGTGTTGACAATTTGGATGAGGAGATGATCACTGTGACCATAATGAGTGCTCTCTCTAGACTAATAGAAGGAATTCCTTCTGTGAAGAATGAATGTGGATTTCATATAGAAGATTCCTCTGATCTGATACTGAATGTGAATACGGCAGACCCTACCATTGCTCTTTCCTATAACTTGAAAGAAGCATCAGGCCCTTACTACAAACACAGAGTGCGACCTCATCTTCCAGAAAGATTCTATAGTCAGCAGGTTCTAAGCACCAAAAAGATCACTTCAGGTAAACATTACTGGGAAATAAAAGCTAGTGAAGATGGTGATTGGTCTGTAGGTGTGACCTATAACAGTGTCCGGAAAAGTGGATATTGTTCCCAGCTGGGCAAAAATGATAAATCCTGGTGCATAAGCTGGAGCGATTTATGGGATCAACTTTATGCAGAGCATGATGATGAACAAGAAGATTTATTTCCTCATTTTACGCATGAACTTGGTATATATTTGGATTATGAAGGTGGGATTGTGGCTTTTTATGCGCTCTCTAACCCAATTGAACACTTGCACACTTTCTATCATACTTTTACACAGCCCCTTCACCTTGGTATGTATGCAGATATGGGCACAGCCATCAAAATTTGCAGATAAATTCTTGAATCTGAGTTTTTGTGCTGTAGAAGAGTTGAGTGTAATATTTAATTTAAAATGTATGTAATTATCTATTATAATGTATTGGTTTTAAAACTAGATAAATGTTAAATAAAGTTGTGATAACTCATTTACTGTATTAAATTATTTACTTCTACTAAAAATTATAACCAGTAGAGTTAATGAAGGTGAAGACTGTTCCCTTAGCAAAGTGACTGTTAACTGACAAAATAATTCCAAGTTGAGTTCTTTTTTCTTTTTTTTTTTTTTTTTTTTTTTTTTTTTCTTATGCTGCGTACACACGACCGGTTTTGCCGTCTGAATAAACTCCAAAGGTTTCTCCGATGGAATTCCATTCAAGCGGTCTTACCTACACACCGTCAAACCAAAGTTCGACCGTCCAGAACGTGGTGACATACGACGGGACTAGAAAAAGGAAGTGCAGTAGCCAATAGCTTCCGTTTTTGTACTTGCTTCAGAGCATGTGTTTGTTTTTTGTTGTTTTTTTGTCCATCAGAACAGCATATAGACGAGCGGTTTTCCTGATAGGAATTGGTTCCGTCGGAAATATTTAGAACATTTGTTTCTAGGTCCTCTAATTGCATATCCCTGTTCTAGTGCATCAAACACTGCCCTCTCACCAAACTAACAATGCTGCTATCAAAGTGTCATCCCCGAACATGTTACTTGCCAGATCACTGGATACTTGGTACATCATTTTGGTGTTCAAAGTGATACACAACCACAAACCTTTTTAATGGGGTCAAATTAAGTAACAAACATGTTGGTTTTTGCATAGAGCATTCTCTCCCCCCCCCCCCCCCCCCCATCCTCCTTTTTGGGGGTTCTTGCCCCCATAGCAGACTGCTTGCTATGGGGGCACTTGAGTGTGCTCGCTCCCAAGCCCTGATCTGTGTTCATATGTCACACAGAGCGTGGCTCTACCCCCGCTCCTCGCTCTCTTGTCAATGGCTCCCACTGCTGTATCTGAGTCAATAAGGAGTGAGAGAGCCTTGGCTCTTTTGTGTACATCACTGGATCAAGTTTAGGCTCAGGTATTTATTTAGTGGGGGTGGCAGTGGAAACTGTATGCAGGTTTTTACTTTACTGCATAGAATGCAGTGGTGTTAAAAGAGAAAAAAACTTCTGCCTTTGCAATCACTTTTTTAAATTCAGTAAACCTTCGCTCTGCCAAGTGTAGCCCTACTCCTGCAGGAGCTGCTGATAACTTGGGTCTCCTGCTCTGTCTACCCCTGTGTAGGACATCACCCTCACTGCCGCCACCACTATACCCTTAAACTCAGCAGGTACACAAGACTTGGACTCACAGCTTTATAAAAGATAAACTGGCTCTATTGGTAGGTTCAAATAGAAATATAACAGGATTTATTGGTGCTTTAAGTAAAAATAACCACAGGGTTAGAGATGTAACTGATCCCTGTACTCTACTGTACCAGGTAAGAGACTGAATTGATGAGGTTGGCCTCTCTTGTATCTCCAGCGCTGTCCCCACTGGGGGTGGAACAGTTGGTGCTGAGGGACAGGAGGAACATGTGTGTTGATAGCAGAACTTGCAGCAGGAGTTGCAAGGCTTGAGAAGTTAGGCAGGGCATCGGGCCTGGAGCAGAAGTGTTGCGTGCTGGACCAGCCAAGGTTATAGTGGCACTCCATTGGTACTGCAGGTTCTGGATGTGTGGCTTGTTGAAGTTCTCAGCAGCCTTTAGGCAAGGACATGCTAATATGAAGGACAGCCAAAGCAGGCACACTGGAGTAATATGAAGCAATGTCGAGGACAGGAGAGAGGTCACAAAGGAAGCCAAGGTCAGTAACAGGTGGGCAACAAGGTAAAGCAGCATAGGCGGAAGTGTAGTCAGGAACAAAGCCAAGGTCAGGAACAGGTGCGCAGAAGAACAAACCGAATCCAGGATTAGATTGGTAATGAGCTGGGTCATCAAAGGGAATCGGATACAGGATAAATTCATGACGGCTGAAGACCAGTCAACATTGATCATGTACAAGAGCATCCCTTAAATAGCCTGTCTTGTGCCAACAGGTGCTGTGGTAACCCTCTTGTGCCTAATGCGCCAGTTGGCTTACTGAAATGCCCTTACAGTTGGCGTGCAGTATTGAGAAAATGTAAATTCACTAATGCTAAATGCGTATTGCAGTAATATGTCCAGGAGATGTAGTTTGAGGAAAGAGGTGTGGGAATGCGTACAGTTGCAATAGTTGGATGCAATAGTGGACACAGTTACAGCATTTAAACGCAAACACAACTCTGGCACTCGGGGTACCAGTACAAGAACTGGGTTATGTTGGGATACATCTAGAACACCATTAGCAGTTCCTAGGGTGGCACATGTTAGTTCTGTGTCTGTAATTTGTTTGTGAATAGATGCAGCTCAAAGGTGGGTCTGTGACCCTCTCACCAGTTCTTTCCTCAGCAAAGCTTCATTGTTGGTGGGTTTGATGAGTGGTAAAAGCAGGTGGGTCCTCCTCAGCAACTTTGGGCGGTGGCCTGGATTGCAGCAGGTGTCCTGGATTAGTATTGGAGCAGTTGGTGATAAAGCAGACCCGATCCAGTCCAGCCTCCTGTAGACAGCAGCGGACTTGGCTCAAGAACAGTTTGGCAAGCTCAGCGCTTTCTTTTCCAGTTGAGTGATCTCTGCAACAGCTTTGTTCTTTCCTATATATGACACCCTCCTACTCCCAAGTATATGTCGGTATTGTAGTTGCTTCCCCGTAATGGTTATGGCTTGGATCCTTCTTTTAACTAAAGACTTGTACACATTATTCAGGTGAATGTTTTCGTCCAAGGAACAATCGTACGATTTTCTGTATACACAACTTTCGACAGCCGATTCTGATCACAATTTTTCTTGTATGGGAACAGAACAAACTATTTTCATTAAATGACTATTTTCATACGTGAAAAATCAGAAACGAAAGACTGTATCTGATCAGAAATAAAAAACAAACAAAATATAGAAAAAAAAAGTTGTATGAGAATTTCCATACATTATTTTCTTCCTCGGTTCTGACCTTGCTGTGAAACAAGGAAAATCGGATGATCGTTCGCACGATTTTAAGTGGGGTACACACTAGAAGAAAATCTACCGAAATGCTCTGGGCTTCAAGTCAGTCACTAGCTAAACAAAGCCCTGTGGTACTGCCATCTTGTGGAAGAAAAAGAGTTCTGCAATCAGTAACATTACCCTGTGTTAAACAATTAACCAGTTTCTATTATTCCATGTGCACTTTGTTGCTTAACATTGACCAAGAACATGACAGGAAGACAACTTCTCCCTTGACACATTTCTGTGTGATTGAATTACGTGTACGTTCTGACACTCGTTTGAACTGAGGAAGCTTTTTATATGAGTGGTGAAACATCTTCAAAATAATAGAATGAGTCCAGTTGAGTGTGAATAAATACTACTAGTTCTAGCCAAACACGTTATGGTGAAATGGGCTGCTTGCCTAATTTCATCACAAAAAAATGCCAGTGTTGCAAACGCATGAAAATCCCTCACTTTTTTTTCATTTTAGACAAGCTCTGCATTCTGATTGGCTCAAGCACTTGTGGCTAAGATTATGAAGGCATAGGCCTATTCTGTGCAGGAATCTTAATGTATAGTACGGGTAGTGAATATTAAATTGGATCAACTAGATGGTTGAGGCAGGAAATGATAATGTTAAACCAGGAAGTATCAGTGATCATGCTGACTAACAGAAGTGTAGTTATCCTTATGGTTGGGAAAGATTACAAGCACTTTTGCAAGTTAAACAGAAACAAATTGTATTTCAATTGTGTCTTGAGCTGCTTGTTTGAAAATCAAGTTTAAACTGTATACCGGTGATGCCAAACACTGTAACATGCCATCTTGGCATGTGGATAGCGATTCAAAATCTGTGTCAGGACTAGTCAGAAAACATTAGGAATGGATACATAATTTAAATTATAAACATCCTATTCATTATAGTTTATTTACCTTTAAGATGAGCTTTATATAAATTTCTTATGATGGCTTCTAACCTAAAATAGCAGTTTTTTCTGTAAGTATTGCTGGATGAAATTGCAGCTTCTTGGGACTGGTGCATTGTTGCACAATCCCCTGACTTAAGTCTATATCTTTTTTTAAAAAATTCTTCTTGTAGTCTGCACTGGGGTCAGAGCTGGTTGACTATACTAAGACTGTGGAGAAAATGGTTAGAATTGGGAATCTTTGGCCTGCCTTATTGGGATAATCTATAGATGTTCATAGCAAACCATGCCATTGGCAATATTTTACGCAGCAGGTTGATCTAGCTTTCTCAAGCAAAGCCCATATTTTTTGTATGGTGATTACCAGGTTAAACTTATAGCTATGGATTGCCGAAGGTGACATAGCCAACAATATCTTTCAATTACAGGCTCAGCCATTTGTGAACCATATGATGAGATCATGCTACCCTAATGAATACTCTAATAGATAACAAAATCCCGCAAGAAAAAACTTTGTGGGAAAAGATGCAAAAGCTACTACTAAGAAGTTTAAAGCTGATGTTTTTATTGTTAATTTCTTTCCCTCCCCTGGTCTTGCCGCACACTTTCATTACACGCCTTATTTGTAGACTCAATGACATAATCAGCGTCTCCTTGCTTCTCTATGCAACAGTGAAAAACATAGTTTCCCAAAAAATATCACATCGCTCTGCATCAGTACTACTTTTAAGAACCCTTAGCCCTGATGCAACTGGCCCTTGGGAGAAGTTATGCAAATATCATGTGAAGGCTGTGATGCCTACACTGGGTATTACCACGTAGCATTGACTAAAACCTTCACACTGCACCCAATAGGAGAGAGAGCACAGCATGGAGGTTTTAGTTTACCTGTTGTTTAGCTGCCGTCACAGAGAAAGCAGGGAGAATGGGTCCAAGTATGCAGAGGTGGGTAGTTGCTGCAGCTGCCGCCGCCACCAGATATCCAGCTGGGGATATTGTCCTGCCTGCACGGGACACAGCTAATACTCCTGTCCCTGGTGCTGCAGGACTGCTGAGATGTGGAGGGATTGTGTATATGATGGGGGGGGATCTGGAGGTGTGGTCAGAGAGGAGGGATGGGGAGGAGGATCTGGGGGTGTGATCAGAGTAGGTGAGATCTGGTGGGGTGGTGGGGGTATCTAAACGTCCACAGGTTATAGGGCACAGATTACTTGCCTTGCCCCGGGGGTTGACAACCCTCGCTATGCCACTGAGCCCACATGTGATGTTGAGCCTCCTTAGTAAGGGTGGTAGTATTTCTTAATAGTGTATATGTGAAGAGATCATGCAAGCCCCGCTGCCTATGCCGACTAGGGGAAGTCTGAAATGTTATGTAAAGAAGGAAAAGAAAGGCGCATGGCCTGATGCATGAATCATTGAAACAAGGAGTTTTTATAAACAAAATGAGTATATAAAAGAAGATACTATGTATTCGTACATATGAATAAAAAAACAATGTTGGACACTTGGTATATTGATATATGGTGTTATCCACACAAGGTATACTCGAGTGATTGGCTAACGTGTTTCCAGGGTTTTCCTCTTAATAAGAGCCTTGGAGAGCCAAATCTAATCTGTGTTTTAAAATGTATAAAAATGTATAAAAATGGATAGAGGAAGCTGGATGGGTAGTGTAACACTACATAGGTGGTATAGTTTTGCGGGCGGATTCTCTTTCGCTGTAGGAGTTATCTTTCCACATCACAGCACTCTGAATAAAACAAAACACCAAAAAAATATAGATAGGGGTGGAATTGCAGACGCTAATACAAATATTAAAATCATAGCAATATAAAGTATATATAAAATATGCATAAAGATATGTCTCATAAACACATCTAGAAAGACGCATGTGTACACATATAAGTGCATATGCACATTTAAAAATAGCATCATCGGTGGCTTTTAGCTGAAAACATACATGAAAAATATATTATATATATATATATATATATATATATATATATATATATATATATATATATATATATATATATATATATATAATGCTGGCTAGTACCATACATAATTGTAGACGTGGACCACTCAGTGTAAATGTGGACTCAAGCCCACCCTTTTTTGAAGCCTATTAGAGCCTCTGGCTCAAATCATGTGTTTCAAAAAAAAAAACCTCCCCCCCATTGGAATCCATAGTCCGGCGCCCTGTATGTAGATCAGGGGGTCGGTGCATGAATGGGGGGGGCAGCGCCCGTGTGCCCCTAATGGACAGACCGCCACTGCTCCATTCACACCTTTGCAGATGTAATGGAGTGTGCGTTTTTTGCACAGCACTTATAGGGCAGTCTATTCATTTCAATGGGCAGCCCTATGCATGAAGAATGCACAGAAGAACAAAAAATCAAAACTGCACTAAAACGCATATACTTTGTTATCATGCGTTTTGCTGCAGGACAATGAGCGCAAAAGCAAGGTGTGTGTTGTGCCATTAAGAATTAAGATCGCCAATCCACAACTGTGAAAGTGCTTTGTGTGTTTGTGTGTTGCAGTAATGCAAGTAATGCAATGCACAAATGTCTATCTAGGGAAGGGGGAATTAATTCAAATTCAAAGAGGTCCGTGTGCTAAAATTTGCTGAGTTCCAAATATCTCTCTAATAAAACATTAAATAAAGTAGGCCAATCACATCTACATTTCAAATAAAAGAATATTAAACCACTTAACATAATGTGTCCTCAGCAAAGTCTCCCTTTACATCAGGTGCCCCTCTTTACATCAGGTGTCCCCATCAGAGTCCTCCCTTTACACCAGGTGTCCCAATCAGAGTCCCCCTTTACATTAGATGTCCCAATCAGATTCCCCCTCTACATTAGGTGCCCTAATCAGGGTCCCCTTTACATCCGGTGTCCCAATCAGAGTCCCCGTATACATCAGGTGTTTCAATCAGTGTCTTCCTATAGATCAGGTGTCCCCATCAGTGTCTTCCTATACATCAGGTGTCCCCATCAGCGTCCCCCTTTACATCAGGTGTCCCCATCAGCATCTCCCTTTACATCAGGTGTCCTCATCAGAGTCCTCCTTTACATCAGGTGTCCCCATCAGAGTCCCCCTTTTCATCAAGTGTCCCCATCAAAGTCCCCCTTTACATCAGGTGTCCCCATCTGCACCCCTTTACATTAGGTGTCCCCATCAGAGTCCCCCATCCCCCTTTAGATCAGATGTCCCCATCAGAGTGCTCCTTTAGATCAGGTGTCCCTCTTTACCACAGGTGTCCCATTAGAATCCCCCTTTACATCAAGTGTCCCCATCAGAGTCCCCCTTTACGTTAGGTGTCCCCATCAGAGTCCCCCTTTTCATCAGGTGTCCCCATGCAGCATCTCCTTTACATCAGGTGTCCCCATCAAAGTCCCCCTTTACATCAGGTGTCCCCATCAGCACCCCTTTACACTAGGTGTCCCCATCAGAGTCCCCCGTCCCCCTTTAGATCAGATGTCCCCATCAGAGTGCTCCTTTAGATCAGGTGTCCCTCTTTACCTCAGGTGTTCCATTAGAATCCCCCTTTACATCAGGTGTCCCCCTTTACATCAGTTGTCCCAATTAGTTTGCCACCTTATATTAGTGTACCCCTATCAGGAAGAGAAAGCCTAATCCTCCCTCCAGAAAGTGTCGGCAGCTGCTCCTTGTGACAAGAGTGAAATCGTGATCACTCCTGTCAGTGAGGAGCGGCACCAGGAGTGTGCCCCCCCTCAACACAGTGCCCGGGGCAGGTGTCTGCTTGGCCCCGCCCTTGTACCAGCCTTGCTTGTTACACCTGTATTTAGGGTGTAACATGTAACATGTTGCTAAGCACCCCAACCCTCACCCCCGATGAATACACTTCTAGTCCATTGACACTTCTCTAGCTTTCTACCTAAAAGCCCTATGGAAGTACAGGCAGAAAGCTGGAGAAAGTGTCTGCAGGTGTCTAACATTGCACCCATGATCCACTCACCAAAGGTGCTCTGCAGGCTCCCATGGGGAAAAAATAAATGCACATTTTTTTCCTGCAAATATATGTGCTTTTATTATTATGTTTCCCTTAAAGGTGAATTTAGCCATTAAATATAGATTGTCTTGGCTTATAATAGGCATGTCAAGTTGTCAGTAAAAAAAAGTGCTTTGTCAGTATATTTTCCATTTATTGTTAGTAAAAAAAAGTAATCAGGAGTTTGCAACCCTTGTAGAAAGGCCCTTGGCATTTGTTATGCAATCTTCTGAGGGAATTTAAATAGAAGATGTCTAGACCACCTCAACTGATTCCTTTAGGATGTAGGAACAACTGTTCTATTAAAGATTGGAGTAGAATTGACTTGTCCCTTTCTAACTGCTGTGGAAGAGTTTATTGCACATTTTAGAACAGATCTGTCATTGGAAACCTTTAATTTGTTAAAGAACAATTCTTAGGCACGGGTTTTATGGAGCATGGAGTAAAAAAATCAATCTATCCAAGACTCTTGATGGTGCTCCATCAGGAAGGGGATTGGTAGGAAAGTGTTACTGGATGTGAAGGCTGCCGTGGCCTCATCAGCCTTGTGTTTTAATTGGGCACATGGCAAAGAAAGATACATGAAGTCTTGACCATGGGAAGCATACATTTCTATGGATAGTTTGTGTTTTATTGTGTTGTGACAGATGGAGCAGCAGGACTAGTAGTACAACATTGCAGTATAAAGAAACCTTGGCAGCTGCTTGTGTCCAGACTTCACTAAGCTGGTTTAGCGGTAATAATGTTGATTAGGAATTGGCACCACTGTCCATCAAACAGTGTATGGACTGCAATGATCATATTTGCTTACACATACCTCCCAACATTTTGAGAGGGGAACGAGGGACACCTACTAGCAAACGTATGTAGGCATAGGACATGCCCCCTGCCATGCCCCTTAAAGGGGAAATATTTTTTTTAAAAAAGGTTAATTAAATCCACAAGTGCTTTTTTTCACCACTACTATTCCTTTATATTGGCTTTTAAAATTGACAAATGCAGCCATTTAGAAATGGGATGAAAGGTTTAGCACTGGGAAACACTTTTTGAAAGATAAAAAGTGCATTTTCTATACAACTATATAGATCAGACCAAAACAAGGGACAAATAAAGAGAAGACAGAGGGACATTGCTTCAACTCAGGGGCAGTCCCTCGAAATAAGGGACAGTTGGCAGCTATGCTTATAGACTGCTCGCCCTTTGGGGGAAGCCAGATGAAGATTGAACACACACAAGATTCAACTAGCTAGATCATTCATAATTTTGGACAGCCTCTCTATATATGAAACTAACAAACTAGGCAGCTAGTTTTTTTTTGGAAACCAGAACTATATTTCAATTTCTAATGTGAACATATTTCTGTTTAACACGACCGTAGAAAAATCAGTTCAATGCTTATTGTAATCAATAGACACTAAAATGCTCTGGAGTGACCAACCTAACCCCATAAGGCAGCGATGATGTGACTAGAAATAATATTTCACATACTTTCAGCTTAATTATACAAGAATTGTAGGAAACACAGCAATCTGTCAGTGAAGAGGGGGCTGCCAGTGATCACGCATACATCTCAGGAATGCATTGGCATTTCTCCCTGCTAGCATTGACAGATTAGTTTTCTAGTCTTCTATTCATATTCCCAAGAAGATTCTGCAGCAATGAATAACTTGCCAGATTGTATCCAGCAGTCAAGCGGTGATTTTTAATCACAGGTCTTCTTGCCAAGCAACCACCTCAGGATTGTGCTGAGGCAGTCACTGCGGAAGTCTATACCTCTAACTAGTGAAATATACTATTCCAGTAAATGTGTGGGAGGACAAAACTTCTGAAAATCATACAGCAATATTGACTTCAACTTGTAGTAATAAAAGGAATCTCTGAAAAAAAAAAATTGTGGCCCACATATACAAGTAATGTTCATTACAGGCAAGTAAGGGTTTATAGACAGTGGCTTTCATTTTGCAGTTATCAGAAGCATATGAAAAACCACCACAAGTAAAACTACAATGTGTTATTTAAAGTGTTACTAAACCCAGGACCAGGCCCGGATTTACTCCCTTTGCCGTCCCAAGGCCGGGCCCTTCAATGCTGCCCCCCCCCCCACACCACCAGAAAGAGCCCCCAGACATAATACGGTCAAAGACTGCAGACATGATACAAGAGATGGTCAGAGACTGCAATCATAGTACAGGAGATGGTCAGAGACTGCAGACATGATACAGGAGATGGTCAGAGACTGCAGTTCCTATGGACATTAGTAGATAATGGCCGATCGGCCCTCTCACCTGACCCAGCGATACAGCAATGCTTCCCCTGATCAGGAGTCAGCTCACTCTGAATTGCCCGTGGCGACTCCGTTGGGTAGCACCCAGATCTGTATTCCTGCAATGACTCCATTCCTTTCTCCACCAGGGATGGCGCCAGGCTGTGTGGCTTTCACTCTGGTGGCGCAGGGCAGCAGGGTTCTCTCTCTGATGGTGTTCCCTCAGCACTGCCCTCTCCCTCTGGAGCCCTGGGTGTACTTTCCTGGGTGTAGACCCCCCCAGGACAAACTACCCCCTTCCATTAGTACAGACCCCCCCCAGGACAAACCCCCCACCATTAGTACAGACCCCCAGGAAAAACCCCCCTCCCTTTATTAGTACAGACCCCCCCCAGGACAAACCCCCCTCCCTTAGTACAGACCCCCCAGGACAAACCCACCCCCCTCCCTTAGTACAGACCCCCCAGGACAAACCCACCTCCCTTCATTACTACAGACCCCCCAGGACAAACCCACCTCCCTTCATTAGTACAGACCCCCCAGGACAAACGCCCCTCTATTAGTACAACCCCCCCCAGGACAACCCCCCTCCCTTAGCACAAACCCCCCCCAGGTCTACCCCCCTCCATTAGTACAAACCCCCCCCAGGAAAACCCCTCTCCATTAGTACAACCCCCCCCAGGTCAACCCCCACCCCCTCCATTAGCACAGACCCCCCAAGGACAAACCACCCCCCCTTCATTAGTACAGACCCCCCAGGACAAACCCCC
The DNA here is from genome assembly GCA_037952925.1 of Lithobates clamitans. Taxonomy (NCBI): domain Eukaryota; kingdom Metazoa; phylum Chordata; class Amphibia; order Anura; family Ranidae; genus Lithobates; species Lithobates clamitans. The sequence goes on along the minus strand of JBBGZY010000105.1, from coordinate 4,966,489 downwards.
CCCTTCATTACTACAAACCCCCCAGGACAACCCCCCCCCTTCATTAGTACAAACCCCCCAGGACAAAAACCCCCCTTCATTAGTACAAACCCCCCAGGACAAACCCCCCCTTCACTAGTACAGACATCCCAGGACAACCCCCCCTCCATTAGTACAAACCCCCCCAGGTCTACCCCCCTCCATTAGTACAAACCCCCCCAGGACAAACCCCCTCATTTAGTACAAACCCCCCCATGAAAACCCCCTCTCCATTAGTACAAACCCCCCAGGTCAACCCCCACCCTCTCCATTAGCACAGACCCCCCAAGGACAAACCGCCCCTCCCTTCATTAGTACAAACCCCCCAGGACAAACCCCCCCTTCACTAGTACAGACATCCCAGGACAACCCCCCCCCCCCTCCATTAGTACAACCCCCCCAGGACAAACCCCCCCTTCACTAGTACAGACATCCCAGGACAACCCCCCCTCCATTAGTACAACCCCCCCAGGACAAACCCCCTCTTCACTAGTACAGACATCCCAGGACAACCCCCCCCCTCCATTAGTACAACCCCCCCAGGACAAACCCCCCCTTCACTAGTACAGACATCCCAGGACAACCCCCCTCCATTAGTACAACCCCCCCCAGGACAAACCCCCCTTCACTAGTACAGACATCGCAGGACAACCCCCCCCCCTCCATTAGTACAACCCCCCCAGGACAACCCCCCCCCTTCACTAGTACAGACATCCCAGGACAACCCCCCCCCCTCCATTAGTACAACCCCCCCAGGACAAACCCCCCTTCACTAGTACAGACATCCCAGGACAACCCCCCCCCCTCCATTAGTACAACCCCCCCAGGACAAAACCCCCCTTCACTAGTACAGACATCCCAGGACAACCCCCCCTCCATTAGTACAACCCCCCCAGGACAAACCCCCCCCTTCACTAGTACAGACATCCCAGGACAACCCCCCCCCCCCCTCCATTAGTACAACCCCCCCAGGACAAACCCCCCTTCACTAGTACAGACATCCCAGGACAACCCCCCCCCTCCATTAGTACAACCCCCCCAGGACAAAACCCCCCTTCACTAGTACAGACATCCCAGGACAACCCCCCCTCCATTAGTACAACCCCCCCAGGACAAACCCCCCCTTCACTAGTACAGACATCCCAGGACAACCCCCCCCCCTCCATTAGTACAACCCCCCCAGGACAAACCCCCCTTCACTAGTACAGACATCCCAGGACAACCCCCCCTCCATTAGTACAACCCCCCAGGACAAACCCCCCTTCACTAGTACAGACATCCCAGGACAACCCCCCCCCTCCATTAGTACAACCCCCCCAGGACAAACCCCCCCTTCACTAGTACAGACATCCCAGGACAACCCCCCCCTCCATTAGTACAACCCCCCCAGGACAAACCCCCCCTTCACTAGTACAGACATCCCAGGACAACCCCCCCCCTCCATTAGGACAACTCCCCCCCCTCCATTAGTACAACCCCCCAGGACAACCTCCCCTCCAAGTGTGTACAATAGATAGAACAGATGGAGACAGGCACAGGCTTGGGCGGGACTCGGGAGTGAGAGACAGAGGAGAACACGCCCCCCCCCCCCCCCCCGCCACACAGAGACCAGCCGCTCCGATCTTCGGCGGCTGCTCCCCTTCTCTGACAGGAGGAGGGAGGGGGGACGGGCTTGAGCAGCGAAAAAGACAGCGGTGGCGGCGGTGACCTGCGGAGGGAGCCGCCTCAGTCTGGACACAGAGAGGAGGAGGAGGGAGAGGAGCACTCTAGCGCTTCAGCGCCCCCACCTCTCTGGTGCCCGGGTGCACTGCATGCTGATGTTAGTGTGGGGGGCGGCGCCGCCCCTGTAACACTGCCGCCCCGAGGCCTGGCCTCGGTGGCCTTGTGGGAAATCCGGCCCTGCCCAGGACCCTGCATTCACTATATCTGGTCTCCCACAGTACACAGAACATGGAGATGCAATCGTTTAGTAAATATAGTTACATAGTTAGTAAGGTTGAATAAAGACACCAGTCCATCCAGAGTGTGGGTGCGTGTCTACAATTGTCCCTATCCCTGTACATTGTGTCTCATTAAGATGCTCATCTATTATATTATTTATGGTACCCATATAGCGCTGTCAATTTACATCACACATTCACATCAGTCCCTACCCTCAAGGAGCCCACAATCCAAGGTCCCCAAATCACAATCATATACAGGGTACTAGGCCAATTTTGGACAGTATACGAACAGAAGCCAATTAACTTACCAGCATGTCTTTGGAGTGTGGGAGGAAACCGGAGTACCCGGAGGAGACACAGGGAGAACATGCAAACTCCAGGCAGGTAGTGTCATGGTTGGGATTCGAAGCAGCGACCCTTTTTACTGCTAGGCGAGAGTGCTACCCACTACACCACTGTGCCACCTGAATATAAATATATAAATATAAACTGCTTAATACCTTTTCTCATCAGTGGTATTTAGCATTCTTGTGACTTCTATCAAACTTGATCTTGATCCAGCGCTGGGGGGTGATAGATACAAACCACTTGAGGCATGAGTCAGAAAAGTCAGAAAAGTGTCTATGCCACAGTTTGAGAAAAAGATTTATTGTATTAAGTCAAAATAAAAAAATTCCAAGGATACGAAGGATGTTAGATACCATAGCATAGTTGTAAACCTCAATCTCACCTATACCTCAGCAGGCTCATGTCAGGGCCGGTAATGGGGGCGGCAAAAGGTGTAAAGAAGCCCAGTGTCACATAGGCATCCACCCAACGGAAGAGGTGACAAAACACTGATAGAACCCGTGAGGGTCAATGGTGTGGAGAGGCCCACAATGGCCTGGGCAGAGGACTCCAAAAAGCTGGATAGTGCAGCTGGTATAGTCAGGCAGTGCTAGGGATGCCACCTTTTCTTCAAGCCAAACCCAAACACTTTAGCGGCGCACAGCAATTTTATTTTTAAGGGGGAACACTGTGGACTCTGGTGTAAGGGGAAACTGATGTAGAGGAGTTACTGCTCACCAAACCTCCAACTTACATTAAAGTTCCCAGCATTCCCCGTTAAATTAGGGTCCTTAAAGCCCCCCTCACATCAGAGTCCACAGGGCACCCCTTATCTCAGTGTACTCCCTTGCTTGGAGGCAGGATAGAGAAGGGAGGGAGGGGGGATTCTTCAGTTACAGACATTGGATGGTGAGCTCACTCAACCGAGGCATCAACACCTTTCATCCACCATGCATCTGAGCTGAGTTGCTGAGCTTCAAACTTCCAGACCACACATTCCTTTCCTGAGGCACAGAACACTGGGGATTGGAGTGTGGGTGGGCAGACAGAGGGGTAGGGGTGGAAAGGGGAGGAGCAGATCAAGCCCTCTCTCCTGTCCGTGTATGGGGGTGTGGCCCCCGTGTGCACACCTGTGCACTTGGCATTTGTGGTACTTGATTACTCGGAGAGCCACAGTCCATTCTGAATATTGTGTCCGGGTTTCAGATGATCTGAAACCTGGACACATGATTCAAAACCCGAAATGTCCGGGTGAATCCTGGACAGATGGCAACCCTAGGCAGTGCGCCAGATGTGACGTCGCCAACACGGAGCGATGTCAGACCGACTCACCACAACGAGGCTTGGGATCTCAATCCTCCATTGGGTGGATGCCTATGTGACACTGCGCTTCTTTACACCTTTTGGTCGCTCCCAGCACCAGCCCTGACATTTAGGGCCGGTATACACTAGTGCGATGCCAGACATCACATGTGATTTGCACCGCATTGCTGTGCAGATGACATGCAATGTATGTGCAAATTCAGCCATACAAACTGTTGAGGTATGCCTCAATTGGTTTGCATCTATCACCTACCAACACTGGATCCAGAGGAATCTTTTGTTGTTTGGTCTTTTACATAACACCATTCCTGGTGTTTTAGTTCTGCCATCTAGCTGCAGAGGGTTATCATTTATCACACAGACTGCCAAACTTTGGTTCTCCAAACAGCGTCTGAACTTTTTAGGAGTATATTTGTGACTTCTATCAGTGTCCGTCAAGCACTGGTTAAAGCTTGAAGGAGGAGTTTTCATTCTCCTCTGACTGTCCTATGAGGCTACATGACCCCTGATCCTTTGTCTGGACAGTGCTGATTGGCCCTTTGCTGATCACAAAAAAAAAAAAAAAACAACTCTCTAGCAATACACACCAAACTGTGCATGTGCAGAGTGCCCCTAGGGCTCTGTACTATCAGGAGATGGATTGGGGACTGTGGAAGAAGTGGAGGATCAGAGAAGACAGGATCAAACAGCCTTTTTACACAATGCACTGGATTAACCCACAATGAGTATAACAAGCATGCTTACTGCTTATACTGATTTTCCTGTTGTGGGTTTAGTAACACTTTAAAGCCCATTTGATTTTTAGTTTATTTCTGTAACAGTCAGGCTGCATATACCATAATAAATACCTTTTTTTATAAGCTAAGTGCTGCAGAAAAGGTTAAATACCTCACATACCAGCACATGGGAAAGTCAGACAGTATTCTTCCCCACAAGTACTCCTGGCTCCCGTGATCCGACACACCCCACTATAAACTGCTCTAATCAAGGTCATAGTCTGACATACCCCACTAAACATTGCTGTAATCAACATCATAGTTTGACACGCTAGTTTCGCCGCCATTACTAGTAAAAAAAAAAATTAATAATAAAAATGCCATAAAACTATCCCCTATTTTGTAGACGCTATAACTTTTGCGCAAACCAATCAATATACGCTTATTGCGATTTTTTTTTTACCAAAAATATGTATGGGGAATATTTATTATAGCAAAAAGCAAAAAATGTTGCATTTTTCTCAAAACTGTTGTTTTTTTTTTTGTTTATAGCGCAAAAAATAAAAAACACAAAGGTGATCAAATACCACCAAAAGAAAGCTCTATTTGTGGGAAAAAAGGATGTCAATTTTGTTTGGGTGCAACATTGCACGACCGCGCAATTGTCAGTTAAAGCGACGCAGTGCCAAATTACAAAAAGTGCTCTGGTCAGGAAGGGGGTAAAATCTTCCGGGGCTGAAGCGGTTATACAAAAAAATCAGGTTATCTTCAGTGTTTTATTAATATTCATGAAACAGTTTATTTCCCCAAGAAAGTTTGAAAAATTGCTGCGCAAATACCGTTTAATATAAAAAGTTGCAACGACCACCATTTTATTCCCAATGGTGTCTGCTAAAACAATATATATAATGTTTTGGGGTTCTGAATAATTTTCTAGTAAAAAATTATGATTATCATATGTAGAAGAGAAGTGTCAGAATTGGCCTGGGTGGCAAGGGGTTAATTACTATAAGTAATATACAAATGTAGCAAGGTCCCAGGCCTCCTTTAGTCTAATGAGAACCTCCAGAGCCAGGGACAGCCGACAACCTTCTGTATAGAATGGGTTGCAAGATATAGTGGGTGTAATGTAAGGTAGATTCATGGGCACCAGTTCAGTACAGTTCTTGGATGCAAAGAGATTTATTTTCTATTGAACAGAACGGTGGGAGAGAGGGTTAGGGCCAGGACACCCTTAGGTGGTTGCAATGTCAATTGGCAGACTCCGAGACTTCTACACGTAGACAGCTATGCAGGGAAAGGCATGCAGCAAGACACCGCATCTGCATATGTAGGAGCGCTGTTACAAATTGTAACAAACTCCTCTACTTTTATACAATCACTTCTTGTAAATCCTCAGCCCACTAAGCTCCCAGTCTCTCTCACTAGACTTGCTAATTCACTGCCACTGAATCCTGTGAGCCCTTCTAATCTTATTACTTTAGTATCTTCCTCAAGCGCCCCCCCTGTTTCCCTGCTGGGTCCCTAGATTGGCACTCCAGATACTCCCCAAGCATCACCCCACTGGCTGGGTCCCTCTTTTGGCACCTGCTGAAGTTTCCCGATACTTCACCGACCCCCGTTGGTGAGAATACTGCTTCAGTACTTGCTTCAGCTACTCACTGTGGTCCCTGGTAACAAGGTGGTTGGTCCCTTAGTGGTGACATCTTCCCCTCTACCTTCGACCACGATGGGTTCTAAGGCCAGCAGAACCGCCACTTCTGGTTGGACTGAAAGCCGCAATCCCAACCCTACACTGCTCTCTTGCTTCTAGATAGGCCCTTAGACAGCCTAGCAGCCAGATGTGCCCGGGATAGGCCCAAACTCTGGCCTAGCAGCCCGGGCAGCACAATACACGTCCACGCAGACAGCCGTCCAGGTGGCACAGAATCCCGATCACCTGACCCCCCCCCAAAAAATAGGATCTCCCAGCAGGCCAAGGGAAAATTCCTTCCCATTGGCTGAGATACCCTATCTATTCCTAATGTGTCCTTGCATTGCCCTTGTCTTATCTAATGTCACCAGATACCCGGCCATCGAGTGACAGATGAGAGAAGTGCAGCAATTCTAGAATTAGGGTGAAATCAATTGATCCCTAACAATTGGCCAAGGCAACGATACCTAGCAGGTACATTTAGGAGCAACCCTGCCTAGACATCAGGGTGCTACACAAATAACTTAGGACTTAGGCTACCTACTCCCCAAATTTGGGGTCTCTGTGACCTCAGGTCGCCAAACTTCGAATCTCAAAGCTCTATTTTTTTTTTGTTAATGTTCATGGCAGGTGAGGCTCTGCCTCACCTGCCTCCCCTGACTGCACGCCCCTGCCCCCAGGATGCTGCATGTGTTTGACTGTATTTTATGCGAGTTTACTCCTTTTAAACTTAAACTTGTAATACTACACTCTGTTTCCCCTTCTCATTGAGGGCACTGCTGGACCGTTTGGACTGCATGGTCCACCCATCTTGGAACCCTTGCTCTTGGCATCTATCCATCCCCTAGGGATATTGATAGTGGATGTTTGATCTTTTCTTAGTTAAATGTATATAAAATAAATGTATTCATTTTATTAGTAACATCTGCATTGGGTGTTTAGTAGTTCTCTGTTATCCAGGTCTGATTTGTTTTATTAAAATTCAGCTTCTCGGTCACAAATTCCCCAACTGCGCTAAAGGCCCTCTCTGGCATGACACATGCAGTAGGGCAAGCTAGTACATCAAGCACATATTGGGCCACGTCCAGCCAGTGGTACATCCTTGGCACCCAATAGCTCATATGTAAGCAGTTGAAGTGCTAACAGTTCTTCACCAGATATTGTTCTGCTGGCAATGATCCATATGTAAGCCCAGATTCTCCCCTCATGCCCTAATCACATAGAAAAAAAAGAGAAGGAGGTAAGGGAGGAGGATTATAGGGAAGAGGAGGTGGAGAAAAGAGACTTTTTACAACAGTTCCTCATCAAATGTGATTCTGCTGGGAATGATCCCCATAAAGGGAGTAAGGGGGGGAGGAGGAGGTGAAGATGGAAGGGGAGGAGGAGTAGCAGGGGAAGAAGGAGATATGAATGTACATCTTATCCAATTTTGGCCAAAATTATTTTTAAGTTTTGGATATAGTGTGGAAGTATTAGAACCTTTGTTAGGTTTTGCTGCCTGTATCATCACTCGAGATTTACCCCTAATGAACACCATGATACTATAGTTCTTACCAAAAAAGGAAGTGAGGAGAAATCTTCTTGGGAGAGGCACTTATTCTGGTGACAACTTTCTAATTTTAGAGAGATTTCCTTTCATCTTTTGTTTTTCTATTGAAGGAGTAGTAGGTGAAGAGAAATCACTTACTAGAAATCACTTAAAGACAACCAAAAAAAAAACTGGAAGATGTTTTAATCATTACTAATCTGTCCAAAACCAAAGTTTTGACTATAGATACAATTTTACTAATTCCCCTTGCATAATTTTTCAGTGGTGGGAACATTTTTGACTATTTTATGGGAATAGTACTTTATTTCACAATGCAAGCTTTCTTTAGGCATATTGTATCATTTAAGTATAGGTTTATAACATGTCCCTCCAAACTTTTTACTATTTAATATTTGAAGAGCCTGCAAAATCACAGGTATATTATACAAGTTGTCATATTGAGTGCATATGCTTATGCTAAGCAACTGACTTGATTTGTATAAAATGATTACACATTTCTCCCATTAACCTTACGCATGAATCATCATTGCAGGAAGGTGTGTGGTATGTGTATAACATTTGTTACAGCATTAGAGAAGTGGACTGAATGACTGCCATCGTGCACAAAGGCATTCAGCTAATGGCATAAACCATCATCTATGGTGATTAGTCACACTACTAGAAGACGTGTGACACAGTATTCTCCAGTGTAAGTATATAGGTATATAGGCATATGGGGACAGAGAACTGTGGAATGTGATGTAGCACTACCCCCCGCAAAGGCTGCTGATGACTGGCTTCCCCAATCCTGCATAGCCAGGCTACAAGCATTTCCATTTTCATCCAGACACAAGGAACAGTCTTTGAACTTGTTTTTTTGTTGTTGTTTTATTAGTGGTAATAACTTGGATGGGGAATAGGAATTATGGGATGCCCAGCTTGAATGCAACAATAAACAGTGACAACTTCCTCTCTATGTACAGGATCCTGAACTGTCCTCCTTCCTGGACACTAACAGTCGCTAATATTCAAAATACAAAAGCCCCCTAAGGACTAGGAACTCTCAATCTCTCTAGAAAGCAGCACATTGTGTTGTAAGCTGCATACAGCAGTATCTCCAACTCCACCGTAGAACTGCTCCCAGCTCTACTTCCTGTAGGAACTACCAGTCCATCTAGCTGCTCCGAAGATCTCCCAGGGCAAGGGATAGGTAGGGTTAAGCACAGTGCTGTCCTCCTGAAAAGCTTGCTACATGTGGCAGTCTTTCCCCTTGTGAATCCCTGGGTGTGCTGATGTACTCACTCTGTCCTCTTTGCTCCCTGCTGCTCCTCAGGCAAGATTCCTTTCAAACCGTGATGCTGTCAGGATCTTCCCAAGCCAGCCCAAGCCCAGCTTGGAGGCAGAGCCCCCCAGACCGAGGGGTCCTTCCTAGGCCACGACA